>SZWC01001463.1:159380-177885 GCA_023375785.1 Penium margaritaceum
GTCAGAACACAGGTACCACGGGCAGGGGAGGCATGGGACTACCCTCTCTCCTGACCCAGAGCATAGAGTGACAGCAGATAGGATAGGTGTAGATAGGCGGAGGGTCAGGGGAGAGAGTGGCGATCTCTCCCCTGGCCCTCTTGTCCTTTTGCTCTGCCATCTATGAGTTTGGACGCAAACTATGTCACTTTCTCCACATTCCCCACCATTTGCTCCAATCTCAGATGGTTCTCTCGGGTCAACCCCCCCAGTTCTTTGGATCACGTTTGTGTATTGTTTTTGCCCTAAAGTTCTTCCTGTCTCTTGTCTGTACATGGTCAAGAAGCAAGAACTGCAGGTGGTGCAGCAGGAAAGCGAGAAGGACAGGGAGGCGACAAGCACTTCAAGGAGATTCGCCCGAGTCAAGAAGAAAAGGGAGGAGCAAGAGAAGAGAGAGACAGCAGGAGCACAAAGAGAGGGAGCGAGAGAGAGGATGTCGCAGTTGGACCCGTGCCTTCCCTCATTTCCTCACCATGGTCTTACTTATAAATGTGCCATGCTACTTTCTCTCGCTCACGCTCGCAGTGGGTCAGTTTATCATCACAGCATCAGCATGAGTTTGGCGCTTCAGGCATTTTTCACATGAGATGGAGCCCCATGCGCTGGCAGAGAGCCTTATGCTGCTTGGTCTCCAGGGCTTTTGTGAATATGTCTGCCTCCTGGTCTTTTGTTTGAACATAGATCATGTCCACTTCTCCTTTGGAAACTGCATCTCGAACATAATGGAACTGTCGTTTCACGTGTTTCGTTTGATCATGTAGTACTGGATCGTCAGCAAGCGCAATGGCACTCTGATTGTTGCAAAAGATAGGCGTAGGCTCCAGTTGATCAAAACCAAGTTCCCCCAAGAGCATTCTGAGCCAGACCGCTTCTCTTGTGCATTCTGACTGAGAGATGTACTCTGCCTCAGTTGAAGAAAGAGCAACAACTGATTGTTTCTTTGACCTCCAAGAGACCGGTCCGCCGTTGATCTTGAAAACATATCCGGAGGTTGACCGGCTGGTTGTTTGATCTCCAGAGAGATCGGCATCACAGAAACCTGTGAGCAGGGGGCCGTTGGTTTTTGTGTACCGAATGGCCATGGTGGCAGTCCCACGCAAATAGCGGATGCACCGCTTTGCAGCAATCACGTGGTCCTTGGTGGGAGCCTTGCATCCTTGGCTGAGGATTCCAAAAGCGTACGTCAGATCGGGTCGTGTTCCCACAGAGGCATACATTAGTGACCCAACCATGCTGGGATAAGTCTTGGTGTCTATTGCATCCGCGAGCATGTTTGGAGTTGCAGGCTTGGTGAGCCCGTGATGAGCCACCAACGGCGTTGTGACGGTAGAGGCCTGCCCCAAGTGGAACTTCTCGGCCATGCGCTGAATGTAGGAGCTTTGAGACAAGGCAACTTCAGGCCGTAAGGCATCGTGATGGACTTGGATGCCGAGATAGTAGGTTAGAGGCCCCATGTCGGACATCTCAAACGTGAGCACGAGCTGTTGCTTGAATGTGGTGATGACGGAGAGGGATGGTCCAAAGATAATGAGGTCGTCAACGTACAATATGACACCCATAGTGTTTGGACCATGTCTGAAGTACACGGAGTGATCAGCATGCAAGCGTTGAAGGTTTTGAGTGAGGAAAAACTCATGAACCTTTTTGTTCCACTGCCGCGGTGCCTGCTTCAGGCCATAGAGGGATTTATTGAGCAGACAGACCAAATCTCCCCCCCCCTGCTTGATGAATCCCTCGGGCTGCATCATGTAGACGGTCTCGTTGAGGTCACCGTTCAGAAAGGCGGCCTTGACATCCATTTGATGGAGATGCCAGGTTTCAGAGACAGCCAGAGCAAGGATGACCCGGATCGATGAATACTTGGCCACGGGAGCAAAGGTGTCACTGTAGTTGACGCCAAAGATCTGGCTGTAGCCGCGAGCAACCAGGCAAGCAGGGGTCACCGTTAGCATCTAGCTTCTGCTTGAAGACCCACTTACACGTATCAATAGGTGCATTGGATGGACGGGCACCAAGGTCCAAGTCTGTTGCTTCTGCAGTTGCTCAAATTCCTCAAGGGCAGCAGCATGCCAGTGAGCAGCATCAGGCCGAGAGAGGGCATCCTTGTAACTTGTGGGATCCACCACCTGAGTGATGAGCGCAATGTCCTCAGCAGGAGGTGGAGCAGGTCGTTGGGCCGCAAGACGTTGCGAGCGTTGTGGAAGAGGAGGGAGTGAGGTAGATCGAAGAAGATCAGTGAGGGACGGAGCAGCGGGAAGTGGATCATGGAGAGCTGCAGCTGGAACGTGCTCAAGAGGAACCACGGGTGGGAGCACACCCTCATTCTCGTCAAGGGTAGCATCCATCAAGAATTTCTGAAGATGTGAAGAGGGGACGTCCTCCATGTAGATCAGAGGAGTAAGGACTGGAGCTTCAGTGGCAATGGATCGGTCCTGGAAGCTTTCATCAAAAGTGGCGCTGCGACTGCGAATAACCTTTTTGTTGTCGTTGTCCCAAAGGCGGTATGCGTTCCCACCTTCCTCATAGCCAAGGAGGAAGCATTTTTTGTTGTGAGAGCCAAGCTTTGCACGTTGCTCAGGAGGCAGCCAGGAGTAGGCTGTACAGCCAAAAACTTTGAAGTAGCTCACTGATGGTCGATGGCCGACCCATGCTTCATAGGGAGTGGAGGTGCCAGCAGGGAGATGTTTGGTGGGCAGCCCGTTGGCTGTGTAGGCTGCAGTAGCAACTGCTTCAACCCAGAAGCCTGCAGAGAAACCTGCAGTGTGGAGCATTGCTCTGGCTTTGTCAAGTAGGGTCCGGTTCATACGCTCTGCTTTTCCATTTTGTTGTGGCGTCAGGGGAACAGTTGTCTGGTGAATGATGCCTTTGGCTGCATAGAACTTCTTCAGCTGCCCGTTGACAAACTCTCCTCCGTTGTCAGATCAAACTTTCTTCACTGAGAGGTCAGTCTGGTTCTCAACCTCCCGTATCCAAGTCATGATAATATCAGGAGCTTCAGATTTGTGTCGCAGAATTTTTACCCACACGTAGTGAGTGTAATCATCTAGCAGTACCAGAAAGTAGTGCTTCCCTTGAAGAGAAGGCTCTCTGATATAGCAGAGATCTATGTGGATTAGCTCCAGTCTCTGGGATGTGGAGATGTTGGTGTAGCTGTTGAAGCTATCTTGTGTTTGTTTGCCTGACAGGCAGCCGGTGCAGAGATGGTCAGCATCAGTGCCGATGCTTGTAGGCAGATCATGGACCTGCTCCTTTGCTGCCATAGTCTTCAGAGTTGCGTAGCCAACATGTGCAAGACGTTTTTGCCAAAGAGCCGCAAGGGATGGTGTAGTTTTGGGCAAGATCTCCTGAATGAGGTCAGTTGTGCAATTTGCTGCAAATTCCATCTCAGGAGGATCACTGGGAGTGTTCCCAAGTGGTGGTGGTGTCTGAGTGTCCAGAACAGTGAGGTGTCCTTTGCGGTGTGCCACAGCTGTTAACTTTCCCTCCTTGGTAATAACCTTGCAATTCTTGTCAGTGTCGAAGATGACCTTCAGACCTTTGTCATTGAGCCTGGACACTGAGAGCAGGTTAGCGGCAAGTTCAGGTACATAGAGGGTATTTGTGAACAATCTCACGGTCGTTTTTCCTTCAAGTGTGATAGCAATTCGGACTGTTCCGATCCCAAGTGCTGGTATGACTCGCCCGTCGCCAATCCGTACTGCCTTTGGTGCTGTCAAGTCTTTGTAGTCAACACACCAGTCCTTATGACAGGTCATGTGTTGAGTGCATCCTGAATCGATTATCCATGCAAGGATGCCAGCTGCAATGAGGAAGGCACTGTCAATGGAGCAGAATGCCATTTCCTCCAAAACCAGGTGCCCTTGATCATCCTCCAGTTCAGAGTTGTCGTCTGAGTTGAAGTTGGCAGTTGGAGATGTTAAGAGGGAATGTTCAGTTCGTGTGTTGGTGTGGTTGTGAGCCTGCGTTCTTTGATTGTGTTCTGCCAGGAGTTGTCGTAGCAAGTCCTGATCTGCCTTGGTTGAGTCAAATGCTTCATCACTGGGTTCAGCAGGACTTGTGGATGAGACGATACTTGCAAGCTTTGAGACCACTTCTTTAACATCTTGTGCAACTGAGGTCAGGAGAGCATGCTGATGTTGAGGAGAACTTCGTCTTCATAATGAACACACTCTGAAGGTGTGCCCCTTTTTACCGCACTTGTAGCACCGGATGTTCGCAAAACGGTTCTCTTCGGGTGAAGATTGTCCGTGTGGTCTCAAGTTGTTGGGATGAAAGGGAAGAAGCTCTGGTGACTCATGTTGTTGATCGGCATGAGGATATGGTCCACCAGCCAGTCTCCCTTGACCATAACTTCTGCCATGTCCATGAGCTTCATACTTCTTGTACCGCCCTCTGTTTTGAAGTGAAGTATAGAGGGCAGAGTCTCCTCCGCCTGCCTCTTTCAAGATTTTTTCTTCTGCATGCATGNGGGTGAAGATTGTCCGTGTGGTCTCAAGTTGTTGGGATGAAAGGGAAGAAGCTCTGGTGACTCATGTTGTTGATCGGCATGAGGATATGGTCCACCAGCCAGTCTCCCTTGACCATAACTTCTGCCATGTCCATGAGCTTCATACTTCTTGTACCGCCCTCTGTTTTGAAGTGTAGTATAGAGGGCAGAGTCTCCTCCGCCTGCCTCCTTCAAGAATTTTTCTTCTGCATGCATGAGTGCTTCACATGCCTTTTCCATGGTCAGTTTGTAGGGCGTTGTGACCACTGCTTCTGCTTGTGGTTGTGGTACTGCTGCTGCTGCTGCTCCTTGTGGTGCTGCTGCTGGCGCTGCCATTCCTGCTTCAAGGGCTTTCAGTCGATCATCAAAGTTTCGGCCTTGATCTTGAAACGTCAACAGTCTTTCAACTGTGCCTTCAAATCTGGTGGGAAGTCCACTGAAGAGGGTTAGCATCATTACTCTCTCAGAGATTGGCTCACCCATTGCCGTGATGTGTCCAGCCAGAGTTTTGATGTAGGTGATGTGGTCCTCTAGACGTGTCCCTTCTGCCATTTTTTGTCTGTGAAACTCTTTGAGAAGCCCACTCAGTTCTAGGTCACTGACTTTGTCGTATCTCAGCTTTAGGGCCTTCCATGCTTTTCTTGGATCGAGTAGGTCATTGTTGTCACAGATGATGAATTTCAACCGTTCTGTGACTTGCATAGCGATCAGAGAGAAGGCTTGATCGCATCTCCGCTGCCATTTGATTTTTCTGCTCAATTGTGGCTGCGGGATCGAGTTCCTCTGATGGTGGATCTGACACCACCCCCCATAGTCCTCTGTTGAGAAGTACAAGCTTCATGTTGAAGGCAAAGCTGTGATAGTCGTCCCCATAAAAAACTGGGATCTTGAAATGGTCCCCATTGAAGGACGCCATCGTTGGCGCCCGTGATTTTGCTCAACCAGTGATGACACTTAAAAAAAAATGGTTGATGAGTTGGCTTGAATGTCGCACCCCTGCTCTGATACCACGTGTTAGGTGTGAGGGCTCGTGCAGTTGTGGAGAAGATGGCGGCTGCACAGGCGGTTGCGTCAAGGATGGCACCGGCGAGATTGATAGGGTCAGGGTAGGCCGGAAGATCCGGCACTCAGCCGGGGACGTCATGAGTCAAAGGAAGGCTCAGAAGATTCAGCAGAAGCAGGGCCAGCAGCATCAGCAGGAGCGAGGCCAGAGAGGGTTTGGCCCGACAGTTCGCATGCCTGGGGACGGTGATGGTATTGTGGGCAAGTCGTCAGTAGTGAAGACCTGCCGGATGATGTGACGGTCTTGTTCCTCTGCCCAATGTATAGTGTCACCACGCCAATGGTCAGAAGAAAGCATACGGCACCACAGGGGGGTGTCGGGGTCATTGCGAGAAGGTGGTGAGTCCCACACCGTCCAGTCCTCCCCCTGCAGTCCCACCGTACGTGCTGCCTCCCTGGTAGCAGTATGGGGTGAGTCGAGATCGTTGTCAGGGGCCCCGTCAAGTGGTGAAGAATCCACAGTGGCGACGTAGTGGCCGCGGTGCAACCCGAAATAGGGTAACTTCACAAGATGTGCAGCACCACACGGTGTGCTAGCCGCTAGAGCCAGACACAGTGGAAGAAGTCATCGCATGAAAAGTAAGGAAGAGGCCAAGGCCGCCGTGAGGGGCAAAGGCAGCGGAAAGAGTGACAACCAAGGCCGTCGGAGAATCTGAGAGTAAGAGTGTTCACGGGTCTCTGTCGAGTTCAAGATGTCATAGGTGTAGATACTGAAGACAAGATCGCAGTCACAGTGGTGGTAAGAGAGTCGGGGTGCGGCAGAGGTCACGGTGTGTGAGTTTACACAACAGTGACTCCAACTGGTCGAAGAGAAGTGGGCCCAACGTGAGTCCAAGGATAAAGTACGGTGAGGGGTAGCCTTCACATGCTCTAATACCATTATTTACCTATGAGCACACTAAAAAGAGGTGTGAATGGGTCAGGGCATGGTGGGGAGGCCTCTACATGACACACACACACACACCATGGATGCAGAAGGTGTACTTAGAAAATAGCAAAGAAAGATTCTGGGGAGGAGGAGTGACAGTCTAAAGACCGATTGTGTAAACCTTGCTTATGCATCATACACGGCAAGGCCACACTGCCACCCGGAGGTCAAGCCTGACCACTTGGTATTGAACTGAGGATGGCTACTCACCTGTGCACAGCCAAGGACCCACACAGTGGCCCCCTAAGTATCAGCACCCGAGAAATATGACAGCTCCCCCAAAAGCCAACTAACCAACATAAGGTAGACCAAGGTAACCAAAGTGTCCAAGATCTAGCCTCATGCCATGGTGAGGAGCACAACTCCAACAATATCTCCCTTGCAGATCACCCATGGCAGTTGTCCATGCTCAACCTGGAACTCAAGAGGCTTGGAAAAGCCGAAGATCCATGCAAGTAGCATCATGCCTGTCCTTGAGTTGTGACTTTGTCATGGCATCAGCAAGCATGAGCTTTGTGCCACAGTGTACAAGCACAACATCACCCTTTACAACAAGGTCACGTGCAACGTGATGCTTGATTTCTATGTGCTTGGTCCTCCGATGTAGCAAAGGGTTCTTTGTCAGGCTGATGGCTCTCATGTTTTCAACATGTAGCGCTGTTGGCTTCTTTTGCAGCACCCCAATCTCCTTGAGCAATCTGTGCAGCCATAGTGCCTCCTTTGCGACTTTTGCACAATATACCCCGCCTCAGTGCTGGACAAGACGACACATTCCTGCTTCCGGCTTCTCCAAGACACCGCTACACCACCAAGCACAAAAACATAGCCCGATGTTGATTTGTTGTCGTCAACATCCTCTGCCCAGTCAGCATCTGAGTAGCCAACCAACTCGATGGAGTCAGTCCGGGCTCCCCCTCCAAACACAATATGTGACAATTTTGTCGCCTTCCAGTACTGGAGAACTCTCTTGACCGCTTTCCAACGTAGCGGGCCCGGATCAGCAGCATAGCGGCTCACTTGTCCCTTGGCAAAGACAGGATCAGGCCGCGTCGCCACCATGACATGTATTATGCGGCCAACTGGAGACTGGTACAGTGTTCCAGCCATCTCCTCCTTCTCTTCCTCCATGCTTGGGCCCATGCTCAAGATCAGCTCACATGTCGTTGTCATAGGCCTGCCGATGAGTTGCACTCCTCCATGTTGTAGTGGCGGAGCACCTCCTGCACATATTTTTCTTGACCCATCTTCAGCGTGCGTGCGTACACTTTCTACTTAATACAAGTTACCCACTTGTCCCAAATCCGCATTTTGTCTTTTGTCCCGCACATCATCCCTATGAACCACCTAGGTTCCACTCAACGTAACACTTGGTATCAAAGCACAGTGGCGTTGGAGGAGCAACCAACACATAAACTATCTAGCAATAACCTTGCACAAGTCCTCAGCGTATCTCCACCATTCATAATATTGCATGTTTTGCAACAACAACGGTGAACAGACCGAGCGCAACTGGTGACAAGGAGCAGTCCCCAACGAGTACTCTGATGATGGAGGGTCAGCAGCACATGAACACCAACGCACTCCAGGCAGACCAGAAAGCAGCGGCAGCCTTCACAGTAATTGGCACAGCAGCAACAAACCCGACAGCCAACCTGGTGACGAACCCCTCGAGTTCGGCAAATCCTTTGCCTTCACCACTGCCAGTCTGGTTGACATCTGCCATGATGGGAGGCGCCGGCAGAAAAGCATGAATCAATGAAGAATTGTACCAGAATCTTTTGGGACTCAAGAGCCTCAATACTCATCTGCTCCAACAATAGCTTTGGGTTTCTTGTGCGCGCAAAGCAGTGCTTGCCGAGAACATTTTGCAACTCTCGAGTGCACCCCAGATTCAACGGCACTTCCCGAGCTATTCCATCACACGAAATCCAAGGGACCAACGGTCAGGATGTGGCTGAAGAGTTTGGAAGGATACTTCAACACTGCTGGGTTCAACAACAAGAAGAAGATATTTGACTTCGCGCCTCGTTTTTATGTGGCACAACTTGAATTTGGTGGTCCAATCTCAAGATCATCCAACGGCAGCAAGAGATCAAGGGATCCAAATCAACGGCTCATGCGACCACCCTTACATCCGCAGACGTACTACCTCTTGAGCAGATCAATCTAACGTGGCACCACTATCTCATGCCATCGGAAACATGGAGCGACTTTGTGCACGCTACTCTCGCTCATTTTGGGATGTCGAATAAGAAAACTGATGCATGGTACAGAATCCAACGTCTATGTCAGCAGTCCAGTGTGGCAGAGTACACTCGGCCCTTTTGTGAAATCATCATCGGCATTGACCTCACCCTTGACAAATTGTGTTTCCACTACAACGGCCTCAAGCAAAATATTTGGCATGGAATCACCATTTGAGCATCCAGGACAACCTTCCTGGAATGATCACAACCCTCCATCACATGGACAGCGTCAACTACAACCATAAGACCTTTCACGTCACCATAAGTGAGACCTGTACATTTTCTGGGAAAGAAAACCATATAAATGTAGATGTTCATAGATTCTCGAGCGTTGAACGACATCATTATCAAGAACCGCTACCCCTTTCCATGAGCTATCATCAGATCTGCATATGCAATAATGACATTAAGAAGACAGCATTCTGCATTAGATAAGGATGATTCAAGTTCACGTTTATGTCGTTCGGACCAAAAAATTCCCCCATAACATTTATGGTTACGATGAACAACGTATCTTGCCCGTATCTTGATAGCTTTGTTGTCTTGTATCTTGACAACATCCTGGTGTACAGCCACACCCTGGAGGAGCACATTGGAAATCTCCAAGAATTTCTCAGTCTTTAAAAGATTTTTTTAAAACTCTTGACTTTTGTAGCCGTCTGATCAAGTTTCTGGGCCAAGTTATTGGCGGCAGACAAATCATCATGGTCCCAAAAAATGTAGAGGCAGTTGCTGATTGGCATACACCCATATTCATTTGAGACATCCAAGTGTTTTTTTACTTTTACAACTTTTACTGTCGATTCGTAAATGACTACGCTGGAGTGTCAGCAGCTCTCTTTGATCTCACTCAAAAAACAACTGAGTGGAACTGGGGAGACAAAGAACAAGTAGTGTTCAACTCTTTGAGAAATTCTCTGACCTCAGTGCCAGCCTTACAATTATTAAATCCAAGGGTGGACTACATGATGGCCACCGACAAGTTTGATCGAGCCATCTGAGCTTTTCTCCTCCAAGACAATGATGGTGGAGAACAACCGGTTGCATATATGTCAAGAAAATCACGTGGACCGGAGCTCAGCTGCGCAGTGCACGAGAAAGAAAAACTTGCAGCTGTGCATGTTTTCAAAAAGTGCCAGTGCTACCTGGAATGCCAACGATGCATCGTTTGCACCGACCACCATGCAATGAAAAATCTCAAGGCCTAGCCAAGTCTGAGTCATCGACAAACTCGATGGATGGAGTTCCTTGAGTCCAACTCTGACTACGACATTGAGTACAGGCCTGGAAAAACTAATCAAACGATAGCTCTGAGTCTGCGACTAGACTTGATGGCCGAGATCAACATGTTGTTCATCAAATGAGACCCGTACCTTGCAAGGTTGTTTGCGAAGGGGTACAAGGATTTCGATGGGTACGACAATACCAAGTTCTAGTTCGACGGTCCCTAATGGCAACGGCAGTCCACTCTCCAAGTTTTCGTTCCACCAAACGAGGAGCTACGAAAAATTCTATTGGAGGAATGCCATGACACCAGTCTTGGTGGAAATTTTGGCGAGGACAAGACGCTAAAAAGTCTGGCAAAATAATACTGGCGCAACAAGATGCAGACCGACGTGCCAGCCTTGTGTAAATCATGCAATACTTGTCTGAGACAAGAATCTCCTTGCACGTAGCCTCTTGGTCTACTCCAATCCCTACGTTTTTTGGACGGAACCATGGGCCGACATCAGCATAGACTTCGTGATGGGACTGTCCACCACTCCCAAGGATTACGACGCCATCCTTTTTGTGGTGGACACGTTTTAAAAAAGTTACACTTAGGCCGACGACGACCACCGTCACCACAGAAGGAACAGCTCAGCTATTTCTCAACTAGATCGTACGGCTGCACAACATGCCATATACCGTCATCACTGACACAGACAGCCGCATTAGTAGGTGTTTCTACCGCAAACCGATAACGTTATGGCAGTCAGATTCAGTTATCAGTGGCATTCCATCCTCAAACTCACAAGCATATGGAGCAGAACAATCAGACTATCGAACAGTTCATTTGTAAGTTATGCAAGCCATACGACACCGATGGCGCAACTAAACTGTGGACCACCAAACTCGCATAAAACTGTGCCACTTCGACTGCAACGGGTAAAGTGCCTTGTAAATCAGTGTAGGAAAAACTTCCCGCCACACCCGCAGGACTACAAATTCAGAGCAACATTCCCGTGGTTGATATCCACCATAGGGACTTAGCAAACTTTTGGGAGGAAACATACCAGACCCTCGCGAGAACCAAAAGCAGGTATGAAACAAGCTGCCAACCAACATTGCAGCGATGATGTGTTCAGCACTGGCCATTGCATCCTCCTCAGCTCCACAAACATCAAACTCCAAGGACAGGACTTGGCAAAGCTCAAACCTCGATGGTTGGGACCGTTTGAGATCAAGCAAGTACAAAACCCTGTCGTTGCTTGACTTTGGATGCTTGACAGCATGGAAACTCATCCGTTTTCCACATTTGCAAGCTCAAGCACTACCAGGACCCTAGTGCAAACTTCCATGGTAGTGACGTCACAAAACCACGTCATGTGCTATTGGATGCAGATATGGAGTACGTGATTGAAGAAATCCTTGGGCATCGATGCCATGGAAAAACGATCGAGTAGATGGTCAAGTGGCGCAGCTACAGCACTGTACACAACACCTGGGAGTCCTACGACAACCTCCGAGACGTTGATCACCCGATCGATGGCTACTACCTTCGTCACCGGTCTACGTCTGATAACGCGCCGGGACGTCACGGGTAAAAGGAGGGGAAGAGTTACGTCCCTGATGTACACGAGTCCCTAAACTTTGCGAGTGTGCTTTCTTGTCATTGCATTCATGGCCCATTGTGCGCTGAATTCATGATTATCTTGGCCAACTGCCCCGACCTCTGGTGTTCCGTTTCCATAAGTTTCTGAGAATTTTGACCACATTCCATAATGGTTGAATGAAGTGTCACGAAGTACCATACTGTCACCCATATTCGTCCCTTCTTCCATTTGCTTTTTAGTGCCATCTATGTTCTCCTTATTTGCTTGTTTTTTAATTTTTTGGACATGGAATTTGCTGGGAAAAGTTCCTCGTTCGGGAAGGAAAATCATGGCTCACATGTCTCAACATGTAATTCTGGTGTGAAGGAATTTTTATGTGACATATGGGCGAACTAAAAACATTCATTTGCACAAATATGAGTGTTAGCAAGGTATATCAATGTTTTGATATTGTTCAGTCGGCTTCTCGACAGCACTAGACTTTTGTAAAGACGCGTATGGATTGTTGGCCTGAGGGTGAGTGTGCACCCTGGAGGGTCCCTAGCAGTGAGAGGTTCACACCACCGACTGTTTTTGGAGAAACTGAAACTATGCATGTTCCAAGGATGGCAGAAAACTGGTCAGAGAATGTGGCAATATTTTTTGCCTCAATTGACTGGGAATGAACTCTTGATCAAGGCTCAAAAGCAGTGGAATTTTATAGCCACTGGCTCAAGCTTTCCAAAACACCAAGGCAGACCAGATTTAAAGCTTCCTAGCAGATTCTATGGCTTCTAGAGTGTCCTTTGGTAGGCTGTCATTTTCCCCACCTAGGAAGGAATCCCTTCGCTCCTCTAGAAGCTTCTGCCCCTTCTTAGATTCCTCAGCTTGCTTCTGGTAGGAGGGAAGGTGTCCAAAAGATCAAGACACCTCTAGATGCCTTGTAGGACAAGTCACCCCTTCTAGAAGGTGTGCCACCTTCCTGGACCTTGCCCTAGCCTTCTAGAAACGTAGTGAGGATCTCTAGAAATTGAGCTAGCTACCTGGTACCTATTATTCCACCTCCCGTGAGGCAGGGCAGAAATTCATCTTGTGGGACTTGAACTTGGATCCCTGCCTCTAAAGGTAGACACCATTAACCACTAAGCCACTTGGGCTTGTCTTTTTGGTGTTTCTTTTTGGAGTCACCCCTGCCATGGTGAGGAGCACAACTCCAACAATTTCCCCCTTGCGCATCACCCATGGCAGTTGTCCATGCTCAACCTGCAACTCAAGAGGCATGGGAAAGCCCAAGCTCCATGCAAGTGGCATCATGCTTGTCGTTGGGTTGCACCTTTGTCATGGCATCAGCAAGCATGTGCTTAGTGCCACAGTACACAAACACCACATCACCCTTTGAAACAAGGCCACGTGCAAACTGATGCCGGATCTCTATGTGCTTGGTCCTTCGGTGTAGCACAGGGTTCTTTGTCAGGTTGATGGTGCTCATATCTTCAACATGTAGCATTGTTGGCTTCTTTTGATGCACCCCAATCTCCTTGAGCAATCGCCACAGCCATAGCACCTCGTGCAAACATTTTTTGGACCCGTCTCCAGCGTGTGTGCTTTGCGGTCTCTCTTGATGGCGATGCCTAGGCAGTAGTCAAGCTCTCCCATGTCCGTCATCTTGAACTGGCTGCGAAGCTATTTCTTTAGGCTCTTGAGCTCCCCCTCATCCACGTAGAGGACAAAAACTTGGTGGAGGCCCGGCTGCTAACACACATACACACTGTGATCCGCCTTGCAGCGTTTGAAGCCAAGCTCTCCCATGAAAATGTCCTTCTTGAGGTACCACATGAGCGGAGCTTGCTTCAGTCCATAGATCGCCTTGCGAAGTCGTCACACCTTCCCCTACGGTACATCTACCCCCTTTGGCACCTCCATGTAGACTTCCTTGTCTAGTCGCCATTGATGAATGAAGTTTTGACGTCCATTTGGTGGATTTTGTTGTTGTGTGCCGCTGCCACCAAGAGGATATTGCGGATGGAGGCGAACTTGGCCACTGGTGCGAAGGTCTCGTCGTAGTGCTCCCCTTTTCTCTGGGCATACCCTTTCGCCACCAGCTACGCCTTGTATTGCTCCACCTCCCCCTCCTTGTGAGCTTCTTCTGGAAGACCCACTTGGAGCCCATAGTTTTCTCACCCTCCGGCCGGTTAACCAAGTGTCGTTCTTCTCGTGGGAGGCAAGCTCAGATTTTATTGCTCCCTCCCACTCAGCCCCATCCTTCTGCTGCAGTGCCTCCTTAACAGATTGTGGCTCCTTTTGCGTGAAAAAGGCTTGTGCAAACCCAGTCCAAATGTCCTTGTCAGAATCGCACCACTTTGTCCTTCTTCGCACACGTCTGCTTGTGCGGGGCTGTTCAGGCTATTGTTGTTGCTGTCCTCTTTCGGCGCCATCGTCTCCAAGCACCTGCTCCTCCTCTCTTGGAGACCTTGGAGACATAGGTCAACTTCCCGCCTCCATGTCCACCTCCGACGCTTCTGACTCCTCATCCAAACTGGCCAGAAAAAGTCTGCCGCTCGCCCATCCCTTGGGCGATCCTCTCTGGTTGGTGCTGCTGCAAGGATGTCACCCTCATTCACGTCTTCCAGTGTCTCTCCCTCAAGGAGTGGCATCCACTCCCCCCTCTTGGAGAGACCTGCCTCATGTCCATCCAATGGCTTCTTTCGTGAAATGTGACATCACAACTCCGCACAATCTGCTGCCTCCTTGGGTCACAGAGCCGGTACACCTTGGTTCCTCTCTCATACCCAAGGAAAAAATACTGGCGGGTACGTGGGTCCAGCTTGCTCCGCCCCTCACGTGCCTGCACCACCGCATGTGCAACACAACCAAACATGCGGAGATGACCGACCGCCGGCTTCCTCCCGCTCCATATCTCTTGTGACGTCTTCCACACCTTGCTCTCCTTGTCCTTCAACGGCTTGGTAGGCGTGAGATTCATGATGTACACGGTTGTCTGTGCCGCCTCCGCCCAATACGATTGTGCAACGCCGTCGTCACTCAACATCAACCACACCTTGTTGAGTATTGTACGGTTTGCTCTCTCTGCAACTTCGTTTTGCCGCAGGAGTGTGGAGTCGTTTTCTGCCATTCAATCCCCTTGCTCTTTATCCACCCAAGGCAGCCCGCATATTCACCGTCATTGTCACTCCAAAACACCTTCACTTTCAACTCTGTCTACCGCTCCACATCTGCCACAAACTCTTGCATGCACGCATGGACCTCATTTTTCCGCTTCATGGGGTAGAGGTAGAGTTTGCGGCTGTGGTCGTCAATGAAGGCGAGTACGTAGCAAGATCCGCCGATGGAGCTCTCAAGTGGTCCACACACATCCGTGTGTACCACTACCAACTTTGCTGATTCACGCATCCCCTTGGCCACAAACGGCTGCCGGGTTGATTTGCCAATGATGCATGGCTTACACACGGTCTCCTTGGTTCCATAAAGGCCACTGATTTGGAGACCCTGCACCACTTCCATCTTTGCCATCTCCATCACCGTTGATGGAGAAATGTGGCAAAGTCGGCGGTGCCATGAGTCCAGGTCTCCTTTATCCTTTGTTGCAAGGTTGGCGGTGTTCGATCCTCCTTGGCTGCTAAGGATCTTGGCGCGTAGCAAGTACAATCTGTCCTCCCTCTTAGCACGCGCAATCACCTCGCCTTTGCCCTCCTTGCAGATGACAACCTCCTTCTTAGTGAAGAACCTCAATTCCCTTTTTGGTAAAGCGGCTGACGGAGAGCAGGTTTGTCCCAAAGTTGGATATGTGCAACACGTCGTGGATTGTGCTCGTGACAGGTTTGCCGTCCACAATTTAATCAATACGGGTGTTCCCCTCACCGGCGGCCGCCTCTGTTTTGCCATTGGCCACCATCATGCTTCTCTCCAAAGCGCCATAGGTGACAAATGCCACCCTGTTGCATTGGGTGTGGCGGCCTGATCCGCAGTCAATGTCGGAAACTTCCGGATCCTTCAAGTCGGTGGATTTGTACGCCATGAGGGCCTACTCGTCTTTCTTCTCACCCCGCTGCAACCGGTCTGGCTTCTTCTTGAGGCACTCACACGCATAGCGGCCGTCCTCGTCGCAGTTGAAGCACTCCCCCTTCTTGTCACCCTTCTTGGTGCCCTGCTTGGTACCCTTCCACGTGTTGCCTCGGCCTCTACTATGAGGATGGACTGTGTACTCTCTTGACCAGCACGCCGCATCCACTTGTTGATGCCGCTGCACTCTCTTGACCACCACGCCGCATCCACTCGTTGCGGACATACTTAGCAACCTTTGGGTACTTCGGCTCATTGGAAGGCCAGCCACCAAGGACTGTGATCATGGGACTCCAACTGTCCGGCAAGGCCATGAGGATCATAGCTTGTAGCTGAGAGTCAGCCTCTCAACCAGTGGTCACGCAATCCCCTTCGAGTGACTTAATCTACGGCATGATCTCCATGACGTTGTCACCTTTGTTGGCTTGGAGGATGACGAGCTTTTTTAAGATGACGAGCTAATTGGCGAGGTTGCTTGACTGGTAGATGGATCAGGGTTTTGACCATGCTTCTGCCGCTTGGGTGCATCCTTGGATGTGCCCTAGTTGTGGTGGGTATAACGCGGACACAAGGAGCACCAACGCCTTTTTGTTGCACTTCTTGTTTGCCTCCTTCACCTCAGCGGTTGCAATCTCCGGCGGAGCAGTCTCATCACCTTTCACAAGCTGAAGAAGTCCCTTGTTGTCGAAGAAGACCTCAAATTGCCACCTCCACAAGGCATGTCCCATCAAACTTGAGGACAGTGTGGCTGCTCTCTTGCTCGCTGGTGGCCATGTCTTGCTGTTTGAACTCAAGCTAGCTTGGGACCTCTTAAAGGCATGGATCCATAATCCCTAGTTGGCGTGAGGGTGAGTGTGTACCCTGGAGGGTCCCTAGCAGTGACAAGTTCACACCACCAACTGTCTTTGGAGAGACTGAAATTGTGGAGGCAACTGGTTCCAAGGATGGCAAAAACCTGGTCAGAGAGTGTGGAAATAGTTTTGGCCTCAATTGACTAGGAATGAACTCTTGATAAAGGCTCACAAGTAGTGGCATTTTACAGCCACTCACTCAAGCTTTCCAAAACACCAAGGCATGCCAGATTTGAAGCTTCCTAGCAGATTCTATGGATTCGAGAGTGTCCCTTGGTAGGCTGTCCCTTTTTCCACCTAGGAAGGCCTCCCTTCCCTCCTCTAGAAGGTTCTGCCCCTTCTTAGATTCCTCAGCTTGCTTCTGGTAGGAGGGAAGGTATCCAGAAGACCAAGACACCTCTAGATGCCTTGTAGGAAAAGTCATCCTTTCTAGAAGGTGTGCCACCTTCCTGGACCTTACCCTTACCTTCTAGAAACTTAGTGAGGTTCCCTGAAGGGAAGCTAGCTTCCTGGCACCTATTCTTCCACCTCCCTTGAGGCAGGGCAGGAATTCATCTTGTGGGAATTGAACCCAGATCCCTGCCTCTAGAGGTGGACACCATTAACCACTAAGCCACTTGGGCTTGTCTTTTTCGTGTTCCTTTTTGGTATCACTCCTGCTATGGTGAGGAGCACAACTCCAACATGGATATCCTCAAAGCCCCCTGACTTCTCGGCGAAGATTCTCGAGGCAGCCGCTCACGACACCACCTGGCACGCATTGCTCAGATCGACTGCGCTGGACCCAACATATTCCTCATTCTTATTCTCAGCATTGTACACGTGTGCTTGGCTCACTCGATACCCATTGAAGTACACTTACTGCTTAAAACAGAACCCATTTGTCCCAAATCATCAAATCATTTGTTTTCTTGGACATCATTCCTATGGACCACGTAAGCTCCAGTCGAGGTAACAGTATATATGTGTAGTGCACGGACCATCTTTAGGAAGAAAATGGTCCAAAAGTACGGTGTGCTTTGGAGAGTCAAGGCTAGTCTCTTGGGGTATCCTCAGCCGTAAAGTAATCTACGGGCTAACTTCCGGATTGACCCTAGCCCGGAGAATACAGTTCGTGTGGATGTCAGGCAATAGGAGTGCCACTATGGAAGATCCATCGCGTCACTCCTCCTCAATTCTAGTAGGTTACTAGGGTTCTGTTTCCACGTGGCTGTGTCACATGGATCGATAGGGTTTTTAAGTTGCATGTTTGCAAATGTACCCTATGACGACCGTGTCCGTTTTGCCGTGATGCGTCTCAGCCAAAATGGCTGAGGTGGCCAGTCACTCGGCATCTTTGGACTGACTAATCTGAGGACTTCCATTTTGGTCCTACAGTTAGTCGTAAAACGACCACTGCCGTTACACTGGTGTCAGAGCAAAACTTCTGCAAATCTCTCATTTTTATGTCCATCCAACTGTCTCATCCTTGTCAAAACCATCGCTGCCCGTCCATCGGGCAATTGCACCAAAAGGATTCTAGACTTCAGGCAAAACGCTGTTTGACGGACACACCTACGGAAGTGAACTCCGCAGCGTCAAGCTGAAAGCTTCAACAAGCCAACAGCTCTCAAAAGAAATGTTTTGCCATCAGCAAAACGGCCCCCGCAGGCCTGCCCAAGCTAGCAAGCGAGTTCGCACCCGCGGGCCTGACTGGCCCGACAAGCTCGCTCTCGCGGGCCCGACTGGTCCGAAGGCAGAGGCTCAAGGGGGGCCTACCGTCCCCCCTCTCTAAAGGAGATGGCGGACCAAGAGGAGGGAGGGGAGAAGTTCCCCCTCCCCATTCCCCTCTCCTCTTCTGTTGTGGGCCAACAGCCCAAGGGGGAGCAGAGGGGGCGTTCTCCCCTCCCCTCCCCTCCCTCTCACGCAGGCTGATGGCCAAGGGGAGGAGAGGGAGAGATGCCCTCCCCGCCCCGCCTCAAGTGGGCCGACGGCCCAAGGGGGGAGGAGAGGGAGCGCTCTCCCTCTCCCCCCCCCCC
>SZWC01001463.1:178144-200708 GCA_023375785.1 Penium margaritaceum
CCCCCCTCTGACCTGTTTGGAAGTGCAAAATGTATTTTGAGGACAACAACAGTGTGTGGCGGTAGCGTAGTTGGTAGATGTTATGTCGGCTATCAAAATCTTGCTACCTATACCTCCGCCGACAAGTTTTTCTTTCTGGATCTGAAGGCTGGCTCACGGAATTGGAGACAACGTCTTCGTTTGAACAAAGTTTTGACCGCCGTAAAAGGCAGAGAGGGTCTAAGTCCAAGCTCTACAATAACTTGAGAAATTATCAAATACTGGTCTACAATGTTTCCTGTTCATGGGAAAAAAGAGGGAAAATGACAGTTTTTCAACACACCTTGTAGTAGCGCTTGTGAAGTACACTTGTCCACTCACGTATTCTGGCACACGCTCAATTTTGTACATCTTACGAAGCCTCACGTTGAGGGTTTTTCCATTTCCAATTCAATCTTTCATGAGTTCTTGAAGCAAGAATCTGGTTAGAACCCGGAGTTCTGACCTAGTTGGTCATGGGCTTCGTCACACGAAGTGCTAGACGGCTCCGGATGAGCTTCACAAAAAACAAGTTAAAAAAAAGAAAACCTGATTATGTTTTTGTCCATATAGAGGTGCCAAAAAGGGGAAACCGGTATCTTCCCATGTCGTGAACAACTGATAGGGAATAAATCTTGCACCAGAAGTGCTGAAATCCTCGAAGAAAGCTGAATTTTTTAGGTTGTCCTTGAAAAACCACAACATGGTTTTCATTGTAACACCACTCGCAAATGATGAGTATTGTAAGGGTGTAGGATTGTACAAAAAAGATGTGTGCCGATTGTACAAAAAAGAAAAGTGCCGATTGCACAAGGCACAGTGCTTCGAGAGCATAAAAAATAAACCACAAAATGGTTTTTTCCACAATGGTTTTCAGGTTGAAACTTGATGGTAAAGACCGGTTGCATTGTTTTTCTGGGTGCTGTGTGCAGCAAATTACAAGTGCAAGTTGCACATCTCAAGTTATTGTCAATTTCCCTATAACCTAGGGTGGCGGTGCACCATCGACGTCCCCATTGCACCACCGACGTGTCGATTGCACATCCAACATGGACATCAATCCTTAAATACGCCGTGGATGCATTAACTTTGCACGTACGGGCTGTACCATTGAGAAAGGTGCCGGTTGTGATTCAGTCACGGTTCCCACATGCACCAGTGGCATTAGTGCAAGAAGTACTCTTAAACGATGGCGGGGGCACTTATGTAAGTGTGGAGAGTTAAACTCATGTGTACAAAAAGTGCGGATCGTACAAAACAAGTGCTGATTGCAGGAAGCAAGTGCCGATTGCACAAAACAAGTGCTGATTGCACGAAACAAGTGCCAGTTGCACAAAGCATGCGACGTATGCACATTTGAGAGGAATGCCAGTCGCACTACCAGCAATGGGGTCAGATGATAATCTGTTGCACGTGCCAAATGCACCACTACTGTGAGTGTTGAATGCACCATGGACATGGATTCCGGTTGGGCTAGTTGTGTCAACGTTGATGATACACCATAAGCATAGGTGCAGGTTGCACCGAAAACATGGATGCCGATCGCCACATAACGCACCAAACTTACTTGTGACACACCAAAAATTAAAGACGTACGATCTACGCTCGTGATGGTTCTCCAAACAAGTGTGCCAAGAGCGTTCTTTGACGCTATGGAAACACATCTTTCGAAGTTTAAGAGATAAGTCGACAAACTCGAGGTTGGTCATACTGCCAAATTCCTTATCAAGAATTATCAGGTATTTTGAGAAACCATCACACACAACTGTGATTCTCGGATGGCACAACAACAACAAAATGATTTCAGTGATCAATCTTGACGACCATCTGAAGTTAGTATTATGCCTATGCTCATAGCAGAACAGAAAGATGCTTCCAAAAGGAGTACGAGAAAATTCTACCTGACAGATCATGTGTTACGCGGGTGATTTCCTCAAACTTGCACCATGCTAATGGTGGACGGACTCCCCCACAACCATAGATGGAGCGTGCTGCAAAAACCAATTCAGTTCAGCACTAGCCCCTCGGCATGCGCAGCTTGCATGAACACGAAAGGTCAACGGACACGACCAAGCACTAGATTCATCCCTCTTGTTTATGGATCAAGGTATGTGAATTCATACCATTGCACTTTGGTCATGTGAATTTGGGTACGGGAAAAGCATGGACAATGTGCACGGTATGCATGATAAACTTGTCCACTAACCATTGGTGTGTTGATCACGACATCAAGCTACAGTCAAATAAACAAATGATCACATGGGCTACGTGACATTCGAATCAAAATGTTGACTACAGTCTCATCTAATGATGACACCATTAGACCAAAAAGGTTGTCCGGTTGGTGCATGGCTTCTACTACAGCAGTCATACGATCATGTCCATTACGCTACTGCGCTCAATGGAAAATGTGATCGCCACACGTCTGATCTTCGTAGCTCTTCCGAGAAGATACGAGTTGCCTTGGGGACTTGACTATTTCAAGTCATGTACTCGCATGCATCCGTACATGCCAGAGGTATGGTACGTCATTACTCATGTCCAATGTGGACATCGGTTCTTAATTGAACGGGTCAAGAAAACTATTCTTGAATATGATCCGAATGGCAAAACCATTGTTGTTTAATCACTCGATGAGTGATGAATGTGATATCCGACTGGTAGCAACAATTTCAACAACCAGTATGATCTCGCGAGGGATGAAAGTTTCTCGAAACCGTAGATGCATCAGACTTGAGAGAGTGGTTTTCTATCTCCTCTCTATGAATTAATCTACCGCAATATGGTAGCTCACGAAGTCAACTGATATTGCGTGACATCAAATGTGGTTGACCGAATGTTGCATTTGACAGACACCGGAAGGCGAAACCTTCATCTTGCATTCACTTGACAAGTGAACCTGGCGTGGAAAGTGATCAAGGAGAGTGCCGAAACCTAATTTTGGTGACGTGGGCACTTCTCCATCATATGAAATCCTCACGGAATAGGTGCACAAGGAAAATCCTTTCCACCAAAGTGTTACCATGACACTATGACAATCTCATAGTTCAACGACTAGCTAACTTTGAAGTAGTTGGCAACACGACACGGTCTTGGAGTTGTATCCCAGACTAGGACCGTGGCTACAGTATGTAACCAGATAGATGTATGCCAGCCAAATGTTGGCACCTCCATGATGCCTAGATGTATGCCGCCATGTGGCTCGATCGACCATAGAATGAGCCAAAGTCAACGTTGAGATGAACCAAAGGTGACCAGTGTGTCATACCCAAATGTTGACTCGAAAGCCTCGTTGTGATGGACCGCTAAGGGACAATATCCCTTACCAGAATTTGATGGAGGACTTGATAGATCTCACGAATTGAGTTACCGAAAGCACAGTCCATCCTTGATGTACAACGTGCTCTTACGAAGTCGCATGGACAAACTTCATGCCCAAAGCAAGGCGTGGTACCGTTTGTGCTTAATCAGTCAACAAACATGTAACACAACTGATTTTATCGGAATAAAGGCGATCACCGATAGCGTTTGTAAAAGAAACCTCTCAACAACCAACTGCCTTGACCAGGCAAGAGGAGTTTCAAAAACCATGAGTATTCATCCATGAATGGATATGTCCTTCAACTATGGTGTCGTTGACGTGCAATTTGTTGACCTCGTTGGTGAGGCTGAAATGATTGAAAACCATCGGCATTGGAAACTGTTCCTTTGTTTCTGTCAATGATTACAAGTAAGATGGCTTGATGCCTATCACTGATATGGCATTCACTTGAATATTTTTGTCAACTGTTGAATGTGGGTGGAAACCCGTGGTATTGATTTCTTGTGGAAATGAGGGGATGATTTTGTCACATAAATCATCCAGGTTGTAGCATTGTCCACCGTGTCTGATGACACATTTCGATGGAAATTGCGTCTGCCAGACGACCAATTCCACCTTCTTTTAAGATGAGCGCAATCTTCAAACGGGAAACAAGGTTCTTAGTAACCATGTCTTAGGTCATTGGTAACTCCCAAACCTAAGATGGAGCCGGCTTGCGTGTCGCATGGGCTTTATGGCTCTTGGTTGAGTTCAGCCAACCAATCCACGTGTGCTGAAAGAGGTCTCTTGGACCTACGTGTGGTCATGAACACGTGGTTGCAAACCAACAGGATTGATATCCAAATTCTGGTGTGCACATACTTACAATTTTGCAGGGAGGTACCACCTCTCCAACAACCCCTAGGAAGAGATCCATTCGGACAGATAATTGGCTTTGTTGTGTGGACCTGGACGGTTTTCACAGGGACGCCCAGTAAATTGGTCAAAGGGACGCTCCTTGCAAAGGTGGAGGAGGAGTAACCACAACAGCTTGCTGAAAATGTACCACACGGAATGTGAGAACATGCATTATAGGTACCCTCTTCCAAACTGGCAAGACGGCACTGACAATGTACGTCCCAAAAGGCATCGACAATGCCAGAAAAACACACGTGTGATGGAATCTTCCGCAAAGGAATGCCAACACGTGCCCTCAAATGTACAAAGATTGTATGCGCCCTGGCCTGGCAAGAGCCATGGGAACATGCAATCAACTTGGAATGTTGCACGCAGATTATCACAATCATGAAAACCACACACGTGGGCGATTGATTGTGTGCAAACGTAGCGCTACAGTGTTGCGGATGACATGAGTTCACAACTATGCTCTTATGCATGCTTTTGTTGCATGGTTTGCATCTTGAAGTACTCGGTAATCAAACATCCATGAAAAAGGACGAACCGGGATGGTTCAGAGCAAAGGGGGCCGAATGTAGGTTCAGACCATTTTTAGGATAAAAAATGCTCCACAAAAAGGTGTGTTTTGGGGACTCGAGATAAGTCTCTTGGGATGTCCTTGACTGTAAAATAATCTATGGGCTAAACTCCGGATTGACCGTAGCCCGGAGAATACAGTTCATGTGGATTTCATGCAAGAGGAGTGCCGCAATGGAAGATCCATCGTGTCAATCCTCCTCCACTCTAGTTGATCGCTAGGGTCCTGTTTCCACGTGGTTGTGCCATGTGGAATGATACGGTTTTTAGGTTGAATTTTTGCAAATGTTCCCTACAACGACCGCATCCGTTTCGCCATGATGCGTTTGAGCCAAAATGGCTGACACTGCTAGTCACTTGACATCTTTGGACTCACTAATCTGAGGGCTTCCGTTTTGGTCCTACAGTAAGTCATAAAACAACTAGTGCCATTACAATGTGTAATCAACTTATTCCACTACAAACCAGACGTACACGAGTCCCTAACCTTTCCAAGTGGGCAAATCTGTCATTACACAAATAGCCAACCGCGCGACGAGAACTCAATTTTTTCCCCGATGGTTGAGGGCAATTCGGCCAACTACCCTCACCCTTCGGCGAACCTTCTCGCATTTTCTAACAACTTCAACAACTTTCAAGAATCAACAACAGAAGTGTCACAGCCTTTTGGTCGACCTCTCAATGCATCGAGAAACATCGAGATTCATAAAATGCATCTTGCATCTTCGCCGTTGATATTCAAATCCCCGCAATTCGTCGGCGGAGCTTCTTGGTCTGACCACTAATGATACGAATCCACACGTGCCGCTCGACGATCGACCCAACAAACCCGACTATGCCTCGTTTGTAGCATGACACGCGAACGCTGATTTGGCAGGCTATGTAGAAGCTGGATCAATCACAACGGCTCCAACTACCAACTCAGCCACGGATCCGACGGCGGTGTGCCAGCCGCCCCTACCAACAGCCTCCATGAAAGCAGCAGGAATGACAGGTGGCACAGGATGACAGGCTCGGATCAACGAGGAACTGGAAAACAATGTTACCGCGCTCAAAGAGATCAACAGCCATCTCCTCCAAAAACTCAACGTTGCAAAGGAGGCTCATGGCAACGCAAGTGCACAAGAAGCAATCTTCGTCAAGAGAAATACCCAACTCTTGAATGAGCCCTAAATTCGTCTGGCTCCACCAGAGCCATTCAATTCCTGCAAATTCCAAAGGACCAACGGTTCACATGTAGCTTACGAGTTTGGAGGTGTATTCTACTGATGCTAGGGTCAACAACACTCAGAAGAAAATTGACCTCGCGGCCGCGCTTTTTCATGGCACAGCACTAAGTTGGTGGTCTGACTTAAAGGTCATCCAACGGCACTGGGAGACCGGCGGGGCCTCATCAAGGGCTAGAGGTGCCCGTCTCATATCGCCAACAGTAGGCGTTCTACCCTTGGAGCAGATCAACCAACCATGGCACAACGCACTGATGCCACCAACCGAGTGGAATGCATTCTTGCGCGTGATGCTCACACCATTTGGACGACTAAACGAGAAGTCCGATGCTCAGCACAAGCTCCAGCATCTCCGTCAGCAATCCAGTGTGGCAGAGTACACGCAGAGATTCCACAAGATCATCAGTGGTGCAGACATTGTAACCGATGATCTTTGTTTTCACAATAACAACGGCCTTAAATGAGACATGCGGTGAGCAATCCCCATCTTCGACATCCAAAAAAACTTGTCACGGATGATTGCAGCAGTAGAAAGGATCGACAGTGTTGATTAAAACGCTTGGATCAAGGAATCCTACAACAGGCAACCTCCCAACCACAGTTATCGTGGGAAAGGAAAAGGTTAGTCAGGAGACTCCTCGACTCCAACTAGTGAGATACGCACACGTGCTACAACTGTGAAAATTTTGGGCACATTGCTTGATACTGCCGAAGAAAGCAGCAGGGAAAAAAGGGGGGAAGTCGTAGAAAATGAGTCGGGAAATGACAAAGCATAGGAGTAGAAGGCACCACTCTTGTCCGCGAGGAGCGATCTGCTCCAAACAATCGCCCATCTGAATGGCTTACGACACCGTAGAGGGTTCCTCATATCACAAAATTCAATGAGGGGTACGAGTATGAACAACTGGAAATACCGCTAAAGTTGCAACCCCGAGGTTACAAGAGTCACAGAACAATATTGGCACTATTGGATGGAGAAGCTTCTCACAGTTTTGTAAGTAATGACATGATTCGCAAAATGGGTTTGCACACTGAACCAGAGGTTTGAAGGAAAAACCGTCAATGGGAGATTGAAAATACGGAGACTCCAAGAACCACTATGACTACAAGTGGGAGACCTATGGGATGTAACGCTCTGGAGGTCATGTCCAATGAGTGACCACAAAGTTATTCTTGGACAAGATTTCATGTACTAGCACAATCGGTAGGTCGACTGGACCAGTGGTGACATCTACGTGGAAATCAATGGCACCAAGCAACAACTTCTGCGCGTGGGGCCGAAGACGACATTGAAAGCAGTAGAGGTGGAAGCAGCTGAGGAAGCCGTAGTGACCAAGAAGCGACAACCTATGCAGCCGATACCGCTCAACGTGACCAAGTACTACATCAGACGAGGAGCTCATGCATGGCTTGTACATCTCGAGCCAATGGAAAAAGTGGAAGTGGCAGTGTCAGACCCTGATCCACCTAAGTGTCCACGGCTGCTTAGTGCAAAGAGACTTCCAAGGAGTGTGTGTGCTTTGGGTCGCCACAACACCACGGGCAAAATTCTGGCAGAATGCAGATTTTGGAAACTGAGAAAGGCTGAGAATCATTAATGGTCTACTATTTTGGTGAGATTACATCAGATTCTTATAGCCTGTGAACAAAGATTTCCAACGCATCCAAGCACGCCCAAAACGGAGCAGTAGAGCCCCTGCTACGGCCGTCGAAGTAACTCTTGGTGGAGCCGTCCACCATGCCTTGCACACTAGGCAATGGGAGGCGCTTCGACGATGAACCATCGGAGCGCCTTTCCTCGCCCAGAAGTCAAGGAGAAGTTCGCCCTGGTCAAGGAGGTCCTTATGGTCACTTCATTCATGCCCCTGGTACATTTGGAGCTTGTTGGAGACGAACTTGGACCACCGCGGTGGAATTATCCCGTCACCCATGACGGAGACCCAGATTCCACCCGCCGACCACCCGAACTTCGGATGGGACTAACTTTCTGAATTTTCAACCAAATCGAGCAACTGAAAGCTCAAAACCGCATGGAAAACTACAAAGAGTCCAAATCTGTAATCAGATAAGACATCCAACCATTCTCTAGTGGTCGAATCAGGAAAACGGCAAGCGGCGTCCATGGCAAAGGCGCTTTTTAAACAGGCAACAGCTGACTCGTCGGCCTCATCGGCATCAACAAAGTTCGCGATGGCACCCAGAAATTTTACACCAGTCATCCAATAGTTTGTTGAATTATTCCCCAACAAACTCCCAAAACTCCTTCCACCTCAACGTGACATTGACCATCGCATCGAGCTAACCCAGAGTTGGAGGGCATTTCGGATGAGCGATCACGAGCTGACCGAACTGAAAAAGCCACTCGACGAGATGCTTAGTCAAGGGTTCATCCTAAGGGTGCACACCAAAAGACAAGAATTGAAGACAGGAATCGAGGTTCCTACTCCCATCATGGAATCAAGGTTCCAATTCCAGGATTCAGAATTGCAATGGAATCGAGATTCCTCACTTTGTACGTGGGGTATATATGTTATGGAGAGCACAGGCATATTCCAGCGAGTTTCAGGTTATGATTATTGAAAAACAAAACCATATGTACTAGTTGCGTCTCACATGCCATGATTGACAAGAAAAGAAGCATCTGATGCTATGTTTTTTTTTTTTTTGGGTAGTGCATTTTGGCATTGACACCTGTGCAAAATGCAGATTTGAGATTCCTGAATACAGGAATCGAGATTCCTTGGAATCGCAATTCCTGTATTTGGAATTGCGATTCCGATGCTTTAGGTCAAGATTGACTCAAGATTCCAAGTCTTTGGCCATAATCGGGAAAGTCTCGTGGCGTGCACCCTTAGTTCATCTGCCTATCCACGTCACCTTACGTCGCACCAGTACTGTTTGTGAAAAAGAAAACTGGTGAAATACGGACATGCATGGACTACCTGATTTTGAACAACGCTAACATCAAGAACCACTACCCTCTTCCCCGATCCAACAAAGTTTTTGACCAACTCTGAGGGGCTCAAATTTTCACCAAGATAGATCTACCTCACGGTTGCCACCAGATCCGCGTGGGAGTCACCAACATCGAGAAGACGGTGTTCGGAACACGCTATGGGAGTTTGGAATTCACGTTCATGCTGTTCAAACTCACGAATACCCAAGCAACGTTCATGGCATTGATGAACAACATTTTTCGCCCATACCTTGACGATTTTGTCGTGGTGTACCTCAGCGACATCCTGGGTACAGCTGCATCCCCGAGGAGCACGATGGACATCTCCAAACAGTTCTTGAAGTTGAACAAAGAGAGAAAATACTCAGAAAACTATCGAAGTGTGACGTCCGTCCCCGTTCGATCGAGTTTTTGAGTCACGTCATCAACGACAGACTAATCACCATGAATCCAAGAAAAGTGGCAGCAGTCGCTAATTGGCCGACGGTGACCACCATCCGAGACGTTCAGGTTTTTCTCGGCTTCTGTAATTACTACTGGCATTTTGTTCAGGATTATTCCTGAGTGTCAGCGCTTCTTTCCAATCTCACAAAAAAATAACATGTGGAAGTGCTGAGACATCAAACAAGAAGCATTCACCACTTTGTGGAACGCTTTGACCTCGGCGCCATCCCTACAATTATCCGATCCAATGGTCGACTACGTCATGGCTATGGATGCCTCTGATCGAGCCATTGATGCTGTCCTCTTACAAGATAATGGCAATGGAGAGCAACCGGTTGCATACATGTTGTGAATCCTGCAACGATTGGAACTCAACTATGTCGTACACGAGAAGGAGATGATGGCGGTCATACATAAATTGAAGACATGGCAGTGTTACCGTGAATGCCGCCGATGTATCGTACGTACCAACCAACATGCACTGAATTATTTGAAGACTTAAACAAAGCTCAGTCAACGTCAAACCTGATGGATAGAGTTCCTCAAATCTGTGATTGACTATGATATTGAGTAATGGCCTAGCAAAAGGAACCCAGCAAATGCACGCATCCATAGACCGGATTTGATGGCTCAAGCAACAACGCTACAGCTATAGCAAGATCCGTATCTTGATCACTTGTTCAATGGAGGCTACGACCAACATGGTGGATACGACAAGGCAAAGTTCTGGTATGACGTACCTTATTGGTGGCGACGATTCACTCGCCAGGTGGTCGTTCCCCCGAATAATGAACTTCACCACATGCTGCTCAAAGAGTGCCACGACATCGGTCCGGGTGGACATTTTGGAGAATACAAGACACTGAAGAACCTATAAAAATACTATTGGTGGGAAAAGGTGCAAACCAATGTTGCTTCTCCAAACTTCTCCAAATCCTGCGACACCTGTCAACGACAAAAATCTTATCGTAGAAGACCACCTGGACTTTTGCAGCCGCTCCCCATTCTGACAAACCGTGGACCGACATCTCCATAAACTTTGTCACTAGATTACCAGTCACACCCAAATGATATGATGCAATCCTTGTGGTTGTTGAAAGGTTCTCCAAATTTTCTCACTTTATTCTGATAAAGACCACCGTCACCACCAAATGAACAGCACGGCTGTTTTTTAACAACATTGCACAAATACACAACGTACCGAGGACCATCACGAGGGACACAAATGGTCGATTTACCAGCCACTTTGGACGCGAACTGATGACTGACTATGGCGGTTGGATCCAGCTTTCAACGGCGTTCCAACCTCAAACCGACGGCCAAAGCGAGCCAACCAATCAGACGCTCGAACAACCTCTCTAGCCATTATGCAAACCTCACGAGACGGATTGGGCACAAAAGCTCCCGACCACTGAAATCGCATACAATTCGGTGACCTCCACCGCAATAGGTAAAACCCTGTTCGAAGTGGTGTATGGCAAACTTCCTGCCACACCGGACTCCACAGCCAGAGAAGCATTCCCACGGTCGATGTTCAACATTGCGACTTCTCCATCATTTGGGAAGAAACACGGCAGACACTCGCAAAGACACAAGCGGCGATGAAACAAACAACTAACCAAAATTGCAGCGACAATGTGTTCATTGCAGGCTACAAAGGTATCCTCAGTTTGGCAAACATCAAACTCCATAGAGCCAACTGTTTGAAGTTTAAATCCCTATGGTTGCGCCTGTTTGAGATCAAGCACATGAAAACCCCCATGGTTGCACGACTCAAACTCTCTGACACTATGCAAGGTCACCCAATGTTCTACATCAGTAGACTCCAGCACTACATGGACCCCGGAGAGAACTTCCCACGCAGGGATTTGCCTCCCCCTCCACTTGTACAAGTGTACGAGGACACAAAGTACGTCATTGAGGAGGACATCCTTGGCCATTGCCGACATGGCAAAACGACATAACATATCATCGAGTGGCAGGGCTACGACACCGCGCATAACAGCTGGTGTGAGAGTGTGTGCTCTTTGAAGAATAAACTTTAGTGTGTGGAGAGCATAGTCGCAGCGGAAAGATAGAATTGGAGAAGTGCGGAAGCCAGAGCTGGAAAATCAGAGGTTTATTAGACTGAACTCAGTACGGGATATCTATACTGTCCGGCCGGCTAGCCGAGGCCTCAGCCTACTGCTTTCCTAGCTTGCTACAACAAGCTAATTGCACCTGTACTCGGTGCCCTACTTGCACATGAACTCGGTGCCCTACTTCCACCTAGTGCCTTGTGCAAGAAGTCCCCCGCCGTCGATCGTCTAGATCGACGGTCAGTTGTGTCTCTCGGCAAGCCACTGCGTTAGTCTCGTATTGCTCTTGGCGGTGGGTGCGGTCGCCCTGTTGCGAACGCCACCGATGGTACTGCGACCGTCCCACAGTCGCAATCAATGGAAATGCTTCCGCCGTTGACTGCGCGTGCCGTCAGGGTTGTCCGTTGAGATTGCCCCTCGATGGGTGGCGTCGTCGTTACGCTACTCACCGAGAGGGTGAAAGCCACCCTCGCGTGGTGTGATCGGAACGCTGCTGCAAAGTGACGAGCGAAACACGCCCCTGGCCTGTGGAGCACGCCGTCCCCCATCACTCGCTAAATCCTCCTCCTCGCTATGCACAGTCGCGGTCGAGAAGAGGCGAGCTCGACCGTGAGCCAAATTTCCAAAAACAGAAAATGGCCAGCATGCCCCCAAGCCCCGAGTATGCCAGAAAAGTCAAGGGCACCTTGTTACATTCACCCCCCCCCCCCTCCAGTAGGAGGCGTGACGTCCTGGCGTGCTTGAGGTACTCCTGAAGAACAATGTTGGTACCCCCGACATGGAAGTTGGCCTCGGGCTCCCAAGAGTTGTGCTCCGCCGGGTACCCCTTCCACTACACGAGAAACTCGCATTGACGTCCCCTTTGGGCGGTCCGCCAGAATCTTCTCCACCTCAAACTCCTCACTTCCTTCAACCTGGATAGTAGGAGGTGGAGCTATCTCGCGACCTTGGAAGAAGTTATTGGGGTCACGATAGGTACAAAGCAGGGAGATGTGGGACACCGGATGGATGGTGTAGTAAGTTGGCAGCTCTTGCTTGAAGGAAACGGCTGACCGCTTCTCTAGAATGCGGAACAGACCCACCCATCGTGGCTTCAGCTTGGGACTCCCAACTCCCATCAGCTTCAGGTTAGCAGAGTTCAGCATCGCCTGATCTCCCACTTGGAACTCCTCTGCAGAGCAATGCTTATCCGCCTTCTGCTTCAGCTGCTTCTGTGCCTTCAACAGCCGTTGCCGCACCACGTCCAAAGTGTTGGCGAACCCTTTAGCAATCTGCTGCACAACTGGAACAGATGTTGCCGTAGCAAGGGCGGCTGGCGTCCCAAAGATTAGAGCGTCTTGTCGAAGCCGAAGTGACCCGAGCAGAGGGTTTCATGCGTCTCCTCCAACAACAACTGCTTCAATGGTGCATAGTCCGGCACGAAAATCCTTCACTCGTATCCCCTTTGCCAATACACTCCATCCCACGTGGCGTCTTTGAAGGCACCACCCATGAACTCACTGTCCACGCCATAGCCGTGCTTGAACAGGCTATGTATGACTCGAGATCCCATCTGTAATGAGATGGCATTGAGGCTCAAGTCCGACCTCCACAATAGAGGATGTGTTGGGTTCACCTTCTCAGGCTTGTACTGGATCTCGTACTCAAAACTCTCTTCAAGAAACTCCATCAAGCAAGTTTGCCGGTGACTGAGGTTTAGCTGCGTCTTCAGGTACTTTAGGGCGTTGTGATCCGTGAAGACCACGCAGCGTCACGATTCAAGGTAGCACCTCCAGTACTTGAACGCATGGATCACTTCCAGCATCTCCTTCTCATGGATTGCGTAGTTCAGCTCCGTGCCTCGCAGCTTGCAAGACGTGTACGCAATCGGCTGCGGCCCCTTTCCGTGATCCTTCATCAGCACCGCCCCAATGTCATAGTCTCTTGCATCCGTCGCCACGACGTACTCCTTGGATGAATCCGGATGCACCAGGACCGGAGTGTCACACATTGCAGCCTTGAGCTCCTCAAAGCTCATCTGTTCCTTCATGCCCCATTCCCATTGGTGATTATTCCGTAGCAGCTGGATCAACGGCGCACCCTTCTCTGCGTACCCCCGGATGAATTTTGTGGTAGTGGTTGACAAACCCCAGGAAGAGCTGGATATCACGGATGCACTTTGGTTTCGGCCACTGCTTCATTGCTTCTACCTTCTTTGGGTCCATGCGGAGACTCTTGCCGCTCACAATGTGCCCAAGGAACTCCACCTCCCATTTCTTGAACTCACACTTGGAGAGTTTCGCAAACAACTTCTCTTTCCGAAGAATGTCCAGCACCTGCCGAAGGTGTTGCTGATGCTCTTCCATGGTCCAAGAGTAGATGAGGATGTCGTCGAGGAACACCACCGCAAACTGGTGTAGATGAGGGTGGAAGATCACGTTCATGAGGCTCATGAACGTTGCAGGAGCATTGGTCAACTGAAACGGCATCACGAGGTACTCAAAATGGCAATACCGTGTCGGAAACACCATCTTCTCCACATCCTGCTCCGCAATCCAGATCTGATGGTACCCCGAGCGCAAGTCAGTCTTGCTGAATTGCTGCGCTCCCCTCAGCTGGTCAAACAGCTCCTTGTCCCTTGGCAGCGGGTACCGGTTCTTGATCGTTATGTTGTTCAGTGCGCGATAGTCCACGCACATCCGCAGCTCGCTGTCTTCTTCTTCACAAAGAGGACCAGTGCAGCGTAGGGTGACGCAAACGGTTTGATGAACCCCTGCTCCGTCAGCTCCTCCAACTACTTCTTCAGCTCACCCAGCTCATTATTGCTTATGCGATAAGCAGCCCGCACCGTTGGAGTTGTTCCATGAACTAGCTCAATTCTGTGGTCGATGTCCTGCTTCGGTAGTAAACCCTTTGGCAGCTCAGCAGGAAACACATCACCGTAGCTGTCTAACACTCCCTTGATGCCTCATGACATCTCTACTGCTGGTGCTTTCTGCTGCTCTCCCTCTTGTTGCTTTGTCTCTGCTGCCAACACTTCCACCTCTTCAGTTGCTACCTTTTGCCGCAGCCACACGAGGTACACTTGGTCCCCCTTGCGCTGAAAACGCTTCAGCTGCACAAAACTCAACTGCGGCACCTTGCCTGCCTTTGAGTCCTTCTCCTCAGACCATAGCGGCAAAATGATTTGCTCCTCGCTTTTCTTCACCTTCACCTTGCTACGCACCCAATCCACAGCAGGATTCCACCGGTGGAGCTAGTCACGCCCCAAAATGGCGGCATAGGTATCCATCGGGCACGTGCAAAAGTTCACCTCACACGACAACTTGCCCAGACGGACCCTCAAAGGCTTCAGAGATAATCCGCACTCCAGCTCCCCTTGCACCAACTTGGCCTTAGTTGGCTTTCCAAGTAGCCGTGCAAGCCTCAACCTTTCTGCGAGCTCGTTGTTGAAGAATGAGTGCGACGCGCCGCAATCCAGCAATGCTCTAATCTGCCGGTGAGTCTGGTGCCCCTCGCCGTCCGCAGAACCAGCCGATAAAATTTCGGCTTTCAGGAGGATTCCTGGAACGCTCCCGGTTCCTTTGCTCTGCAGCAATACACTCAGAAGCTCCCAAGTTGTCAAAGGACTTTCGGGGCTAGTTTTCTCTGATGCAAACGAAGCTTTTCCAGCAGTTGGCCACGCGCCACTCACTGATGGTTGCCGTTTCCCTGCTGCTTCTTGCAATCCTTCTTGTGGTGTCCAGGCTTCACACAGATCCAACAGTTCTCACCACGTGACTTGCTCTACTGCTGGCCTCCTTGCAATGCGTCGATCTCCATGGGGGCGGTTTGTTGGTGGTGTGCTCGACGCTGAAAATTCTCTTGTTTCTCACAAAAACCCCCTCGATGGTAGCGTAGCGCGTCAACGCGCTCAGAAGTGGCTACCATTGCTTGGAACTCCGTGATGCCACTTAGTGCCAGCGTGCGCTAGATTTCCGCCTTCAAGCCGTCATGGTACTTGTCTTCCATTTCCGGCTCGCTCACGTTGTCAATCTCCGAGCACAACGCCAAGAAGCTGCATGTGTGTTCCTGCACTAAGCCGATGTGCTTCAGCTGCTTCAACTTGTTGCGTGCGACCATGGAGGCGTTCACGAGATCAAACCGATCTCTTATTGCTTGCTCAAACTGCTCCCATGCTGTCGGCACGCGCGCTTCAGCCTGTCCTACGCCTGGCTGCCACAACACGGCATGTTTTATAGCTGCGTTCCCACCTCCAACTCGAGTGGCCAGCATATTCAGCTGTCTCCACCACTCCAATGCCGCTTCGTGTAGCAGTGTCACCGTGAATGACACACACACAGCATCCTCCTCTCGAGGGTGACCCAGAGCCCCAAAGTAGCTCTTCATCGCAAATAACCAGGTCCGAACGCTCGCTCCCTTGACAGAGGGATTGAATAGTTCCGGAGCCTTTGGCTTTGGTCTTGGCGGACTCCTTGACTGGGCTGTCCGAACCTGTCCACCGTCAGTCCCGTCCCGCAGGTTAGCCATCTGCCAACTGAGCCGCTCATTCTCAAGCTTGAGGGCTCCAAGCTGCTCTATGATCTACTGCAGGGCCTGCTCCATGGCTCTTGATGATTTTGGCCAAAGGAGATTCTTAGAAAAAAAATGGCAGCGTTTCGGTAGCAATCGCAAAAACTTTTGGCAGCAATTTTGCAGTCCGGGATGAAGATCTGACGTCTTTGAAGGGTGTGGGAGTCACCCGTTGTCTCCCGTGCGCGCACGGTAGGCCGTGTGGTCGCTCTGGCAATATAGAAAATTTTCCAGAGGTTGGCTCGTGCGTTGGCTTCGAAGTCTGGTCCAGCAATCTCCCTCTTGATCAGCCTCGACGTTGTCTGGCGTAGTCCATGCCTTCGCTCCTTGAAGTTTTGCGAGCTCCAGCAGCGTTTCCGCCCAATGCGTGGCTCTGGCTCTAATGCCATATGTGAGAGTGTGTGATCTTTGAAGAATAAGCTTTAGTGTGTGGAGAGCATAGTCGCAGCGGAAAGATAGACTTGGAGAAGTATGGAAGCCAGAGCTGGAAAATCACAGGTTAACTAGACTGAACTGAGTATAGGGTATTTATACAGTCTGGCCGGCTAGCCAAGGCCTCAACCTAATGCTTTCCTAGCTTGCTACAACAAGCTCCTTGCACCTGTACTTGGTTCTCTACTTGCACCTGAACTAGGTGCCCTACTTGCACCTGAACTCAGTGCCCTACTTGTACCTAGTGCCTTGTGCGAGAAGTTCCCGGCCATCGATCGTCCACATCGACGGTCAGTCGTGTCTCTTGGCAAGCCGCTGCGTTAGTCACATATGGCTCTCGGCGGTGGTGCGGTTGCCCTGTTGCGCACGCCACCGATGGTACTACGACTGTCCCACGATCGCAGTCAACGGAGACGCTTCCGCCGTTGACCGCGCGCGCAGTCGGGGTCGTCCGTCGAGACTGCCCCTCGGCGGGTGGCGTCGTCGTTACGCTACTTGCCAAGAGGGTGAAAGCCACCCTCGCGTGGCGTGTTTGGAACGCTGCTACGAAGTGACAAGCAAAACACGCCTCAAACGTGTGGAGCACGCCGTGCCCCATTGCTCGCTCGCTCCACTCCCTCGCTCCGCACAGTCGTGGTCAAACGGAGGCAAGCTCGATCGCGAGCCAAATTTCCGGAAAACAGAAAATGGCCAGCATGCCCCCAAAACTCGGACAAGCCCCGAGTATGCAAGAAAAAACAGAGGCACCTCGTTGTAGCTGGGAACCCTACGACAACCTCCAAAACACCGATTATCTGATCGACCATCGTAGGGCCAAATCTATACGCACGCCGGGACGTCACGGCTAAAAGAGGGGAAGTGTTACGAATCAGGCATACACGAGTCCCTAACATTTCCGAGTGGTCATTTTTGTCATTACACAAATAGCCCACAACGCGACGAGACCTCAGTTTTTAGCTCGTCGGTCAAGGACCATTTGGCCAACTGCCCTCACCCTCTGGGGTACCTTCTCGAACTTTCTGACAACTTCGACAACTTTTGAGAATCAACGCAAACCCTGAAGTAGCAACGAACGCTGACATGGCAGGCTATGTGGCAGCTGGAGCAACCCCTATGGCTCCAACGACCAGCTCGGTCACAGATCCAACGGCGGTAGACCAGCCTCCCATAGCGACGGCCTTGACTACGATAGCAAGAACTACAGGTGGCACCGGACGATAGGCGCGGATCAACAAGGAAATGGCAAACCATATCTCCGCGCTCGAAAGAACTAACAGCCATCTACTCCAACATCTCAACATCGCAATGAAGGCTCTTTGCAATGCAAGCGCACGAGAAGCGGTGCTCGTCGAGAGAAATACCCAACGCTCGAACGAATCCAAAAACTTTCCGGTCCCACCAAAACTGATGTAGCTGAAAAGTTTGGAGGTGTACTTCATTGGTGTTGGGGTCAACAACGAACAAAAAGGATTGACCTCACGGCCGCGCTTTTGTGTGGCTCAGTGCAAAGTTGGTGGTGTGATCTAGAGGCCATCCAACGGCAGTAGGAGACCAGAGGGGCCTCATCAATGGCCAATGGCACCCGTCTCATATCGCCGACCGAAGGCGCTCAACCCGTAATGGCAAGACGCGCTAACGCCACCAACTGACTGGATGAGGTCTCATGCGTGATGCTCGCACAATTTGAGCAACTAAACGAGAAGTATGACGCACAGTACAAGCTCCAACTTCTCCGTCAGCAGTCTAGAGTGATAGAGTATTCGCGGAGATTCCGTGAGATCATCACTGGTGCAGAGATTACCCGTGGTAAGCTCTATCTCCACTACAAAAATGGCCTCAAACGAGACATCCGAGCGATTGCCATTTTCAGCATCCAAAATGACTTACCGCGGATGATTGTAGGAGCAAAAAGGAATGAGAGCGCTAACTACAATGCTCAGATCCAGGAATCATACATCTGGCAACCTCCCAATCACAATTATTGTTAGAACGGAAAAAGCCAGTCGGGGGACTCCTCGACTCCAAAGGAGGTGGATGTTGTTGACTAGAGAGAAACGTGCACAAGTTGAGAGCAAGAAACAGGCAAAAGGGGGGGAGGTCACAGAGAAATGAGTCAGGAAACGGCAAAGGACAGGAGTGAAAGGCGTGACTCTTGTCCGTGAGGAGCGTTGTGCACCAAACGATCGCCCATCTAAAGGGCCTACAACGTAGCGGAGGGTTTCTCAGATGGCAAAGCTCGACGAGGGATATGAGGATGACCAACCGGTGATACGACTAAAAATTCAACCTCGAGCATGCAAAATTCGTAGAACGGTACTAGAACTATTGGATGGAGGAGCTTCTCACAGTTTTGTAAGCAACGACGTGTTTGTAAATCGGGTTTGCAGACCAAACCAGGGGTGCTTGAAGGAAAAAAAGTCAATGGGAGATTGCAAAAATGAAGACTCCAAGAACCACGACTACAAGTGGAAGATCTGCAAAAAGTAGCGGTCTGGAGGTCTTGTCCAATGAGAGACCACAAAATCATTCTTGGATGTACTTTCCTGTACCCGTACAATCCACAGGTTGACTGGAACAGTGGCAACGTGTACGTGGAAATAAACGGCGCCAAACGATGACTTCCACGTGTGGGACAAAAGACGTCAGCGGAAGTAGCAGAGGTGAGGCAATAGAGGAAGCCGCAGTAACTGAAAAGCGACACCCTGTGTAGCCGATATCACTCAACGTGGCCAAGTAATGCATAAGACAAGGAGCTTATGCGTAGCTCCTACATCTCGGGCCAATGGAGGAAGCCGAGGTGGCAGCAGCTGACTCATCGGCCTCATTAGTCTCATCAACCTCATCTACATCAACAAAGTTTGCGATGGTACCCAAATAGTTTGCACCACTCATCCAACAGTTTGCGAACGTCTTCCCAGACGAACTCCCAAAAATCCTACCACCTCAATGTGACATCAACCACTGCATCGAGTTGAAACCGAGCAGCTGAGCCACAGTTCAAGGGGCCTATTGGATGAGCGATCATGAGCTGACCGAGCTAAAACACAGCTCAACGAGATGCTCAGTCAAGGGTCAATCTGCCCTTACACGTCACCCTACGCCACACCTGTACTACTCGTGAAAAGGGAAACCGGTGAAATGCGGAGTGCATGGACTACTGGGTGTTGAAGGATGCTACCTTGAATAACTGCTACCCTTTTCCTCGGGCCGGCGAAAGTTTTCACCAACTTTGAGAGGCTTGAATTTTCACCAAAATCGACCTAGATAGCGGTTATCGCCACGGGCTTGCATGGCAGACGCTGACATCAAGAAGACATTGTTCTAAACTTGCCACGGGCATTTTGATTTCACGGTAATGCCGTTCAGACTTACAAATGCCCCCTCGACGTTCATGGCAGCAATCAATTATATCTTTTTCCCATACCTCGACGATTTTGTAGTGGTGTACCTCGACAACATCATGGTGTACAGCCGCACCCTGGAGGAACACGATGGACATTTTCCAAGAGTTCTCAAAGTTTTACAAAGAGAGAGTGTTTTTGGAAAAGTCTCAAAGTGAGACTTCGGGCGCCTTTTGATCGATTTTTTGGGTCACGTCATCAACAGCGGACGGATCACCATGGATTAAAAAAAAGTGACAGCAGTCGTTGATTGGCTGACGTCGACCAATGCTTGAGAGGTTCAAATTTTTCTCGGCTTCTGCAATTACTATTGCCATTTTGTACAGGATTACGCCCGAGTGTGAGGGCCTCTCTGCGATCCCAGTCAAAAACAAAATGAGTAGCAGTGTGGCGATAGCAAAAAAGAAGCATTAACTGCTTTGCATAACGCTCTGACCTCGATGCCAGCCCTACGATTTGCCGATCCAATGATGAGTTATGGTTAATCACCTCAATTTCACGCACTTGTTGATCAGTGTATCATTGAGTGTATTCTTGTATGTAGATATTTCTTACAAAACATCCACATCAATGCATGTTAGCAATGTTCAAATGAACATTCCTTGTATAGAATGAAAACTATAATGGGCTCTATGTGATGTATAGTAGTTTGTGTGAGCCATCCATGTTCACTAGTTTGTTCACTTCCCAATACACTTGTTGATACACTGTTTCACGGATGAGTCGATTGGTCATATATGCCAATGATGGACTACGTCATGGCCATGGATGCCTCAGACCGAGCCATCGCCGTAGTCCTCCTACACGACCATAGCAACGGTGAACAATAGGTCACATACATGTTGAGAAAACGTTGAGGACCAGAACTCAACTACACCGTACATGAGAAAGAGATGTCGGCGGTCATACATGCATTCAAGAGATGGCGGTACCCTCCGCTGAAGTATTTGAAGACGCAGTCGAACCTCAGTCGACGTCAAACCCGATGGATGGAGCTCCTTGAATCCGGGTCCGACTCCGATATTGAGTACCGAGCAGGAAAACCCTTTGAGGCAGACGCGCTCAGCCGCCGACCAAATCTGATAGCTGAGGCAACAACGCTACAGCAAGATCCATATGTCAAATAGTTATCCGCACCAGGTTACAACCAGCACGGCGGATACGACAAAGGAAAAATCCTATTACGACATACCCTATTACAGGGGAAAACTCACTTTCCAGGTGGTCGTCCCCGGAACGAAGAAATCCGCCGCATGCTACTTGAGGAGTGCCACGACACAAGTCTAGGTGGGCATTTTGAAGAAGACAAGACGCTAAAGAATCTGGCAAAACAATACTGGTGGGACAAGATGCAAACCGACGTGGCCAACTTCTACAAATCATGTGACACGTGTCAGCGACAAAAATCCCTTCGCACACGGCCACCCAGACTTCTCAAGCCGCTCCCCATTCCGACAGAACCGTGGGCTGACATCTCCATTGACTTCGTCAGATGATAACCGGTCACACTCGAGGGACATGACACAATCCTTGTGGTCGTCGACGGGTTTTCAAAAATGTCTCATTTTGTTCTGACGACGACCACCATGAGCGCGGAGGGAACAGCACAGCTATTTCTAAACAACAATGTACGGCTACACGGCGTGCCAAGGACCATCACAAGCGACACAGACTGTCGATTTACTAGCTGTTTCTGGAGCAAACCGATGACTTGCTACGGGAGTCGGATTCAGCTTTCAACGGCGTTCCATCCTCAAACCGACGGCCAAACCGAGCAGACCAATCAAGCGTTCAAACAACTTCTCCAAGCACTATGCAAACCTGCTCGGACAGATTGGGCACAAAAACTCACAACCGCCAAAATCGCATACAATTCGGCAATCTCCACCGAAGCGGGTGAAACTCCGTTTGAAGTAGTGTATGGCAAACTTCCCGCCGCACCAGCCGGACTACAAAGACAGGGCAACATTCCTGTGGTTGATGTCCAACGCCGAGATTTCTCCACCATCTGAGACGAAACCCGGCAGACGCTCACAAAAACACATTCGGCGATGAAACAAGTAGCTGATGGCCATCACAGCGATGACGTTTTTTTCGCTTGTGACAGGGTTCTTCTCGACTCCACCAACATCAAACTTCGCGGAGCCGACTGTTCGAAGGTCCAACCCCAATGGTCAGGACTGTATGAGATCAAGCGCATGCAAACCCCTGTGTTTGCGCGACTCAAAATCCTGGATACTAAGCAAGTTTATTTGTGTTCCATGTCAGTAGACTTAAGAACTACCAAGATTCTAGAGAAAACTTCCCCAATAGGGATTTCCCTCCTCCTCCTCCTGTACAAGTGGCCAAGGACACCGAATACTTCATCGAGGACATCCTGAGGATAGAGGATCCTTGTGGGAGGGAGAGCGAGGGAAGTGGGAAGCATGAGCCAAGCACGCTAGACACAAGACGCCATAGATACTTGCTTAGAGAAGAGTCAAAAAAACAAGATTGTTGCAAGAAAGAGAGAGAGAGAGAGAGAGAGAGAGAGAGAGAGAGAGAGAGAGAGATAGAGATAGCATGTAGAGAGGGGAGCTAGCAGGGTAGCTAGCGAGCAAACAGCGAGCCCATCCTCGCTCACACCCACGCATAGTGAGAGCCAAACCTTTGATCTCATCCAC
>SZWC01001463.1:200723-213545 GCA_023375785.1 Penium margaritaceum
GGAGAGAGAGAGAGAGAGAGAGAGAGAGAGAGAGAGAGATAGAGATAGCATGTAGAGAGGGGAGCTAGCAGGGTAGCTAGCGAGCAAACAGCGAGCCCATCCTCGCTCACACCCACGCATAGTGAGAGCCAAACCTTTGATCTCATCCACAAATTATTCGAACACACACACACGGAACCTAACAAGCCCGGGAACAACCCGGACACGAAACTCAGTCACACTAGGGATCCTAGAGGCAACCCTGATGTACCCTGTCAGTGTGGCTCTGGATGGTTTTTTTGTGAGCTGGCACCACGTGAGCGATGACGCTAGTGCCAATGTCCCTCCAACATCAATCACCTACGTCAGTGCGATGAGTGTACAGTGAGGCCAAAGGTCACAATAGGTCTATGGGACAAACACCAACACTCCCCCATGACCCACAGCCGATGCACAGTGAAACAAAATCACAGTCACAAACGAGTGTCACAAGGAGTGACAGACAACTGTACATGCAATAGGAGCAATCATTCATCTAGGGTGACCACATGAACACAACAGCCCAACAGCATGCAGAGCCGCCTTACAGACGTTACTGCTGAGTGCCTTTGTCACGAAGTCTGCTCGATGATGCCGTGTATCAACCCAGACAACCTGGACATCACCTGCAGCAATGCGCTCATGTGCAAAATGATGCTCAACATTGATATGCTTCGTGCGTGTATGATGTATGCCATCATGTTCAGAAATTCCCTTAGTGATTTGGTTGTCACACTGCAATGTAATGCAGCGGATGGGGACGCACAGTTGCTATAGCAAGCAACACAGCCATACACTCTCACAAGTGCCTACACCAAGAGCAACATAATCAGCCTCACCGGAGCTGCGGGCCTCACAACCTTGCTTACCACACTTCCACGACACAGTGGTCCATCCAACTAGGAAGATGTGAACCATACGGCTGCGTGCGTCAGTGTCATGTGCCAAATCGCTGTCTGTAGATCCATCCACGGATGGTTGTGCACGATATCATAATCCAGTGCGGGCAGTGGAGAGGGCATACGTGACAACGCGCAGAGCAGCCTCCATGTGTTGGGCTCGGGGAGCCTGGGAGAACTGGGCTAGGAAGTTCACAGAGAAGGTGACATCTGCCTTGGTCGTAGTCGCCAAGTACATCAGTGACCCAATGACACACAGATAGTTGATCACATTGACTGTCTCCCTTAGCTTAGACAAATCCAATATCTTCAGCAACCTCTGACCTGCTGGGATCATGGGCGTGGACACAGTGGGTGTTGAATCAAGCAGTGGGGAAAAGCGCTCCCCTAGACCGCGAACGTACGCAACCTGGTGAACATGGAGTGTGCGAAGAGAACGATCATACTCAAGCTCCATGCCCAAGAAGACGCAAGGAGGGCCTAAGTATTTCATCTTATATGTGGACTACAGGAGCGTCTTTGCTGATAGGATAGCAGCCTGACTAGGCGATGCTATGAGCAGGTCATCCACGTAGTCAAGGACAACGACGAATGGGGCAAAGGGTGGACTGACGAAGAGTGGTGGATCCATTGTACTACGTCAGTAACCTCCTTTCTCAAGAGTGGATGTGATCTCTTGGCTCCAGCATTGTGGCAACTGCTTCAAGCCATAGAGAGCCTTTCGCAGTCACCATGTTCGGTAAGTGCTGTCGGAGAAGCCGAGAGGTTGGACCATGTAGAACTCCTCATCCAGCTGTCCGTGGAGGAACGCATTGTTCACATCCATCTGCTCTAACTCCCAGTTATGTTGAGCCACAAGAGTCAACAGTGCTCTGGGAGTGTTGTATCGCCCTACCGGTGCAAACGTGTCGTTGAAGCAGACACTGTGTTCCTAAGAGAATCCATTTGCCATGAGGCGTGCCTTGTATTTGTCGAGTGCACTATTGGGCTTGTACTTGCGTCAAAAGACCCAACTGGCATCAATGGCTTTGCGCCCACGTGGTAGATTGACAAGCTCATAGATCGAATGGTCACCAAGGGCCTTGAGATCGTCACGCATTGCAGCCTCCCACTATTGGGCATCGGAGGCTGTGTGGGCTTGACGCACAGTGGTCGGCTCAGGGGGCAAGGTAGTGGTAGCCGACGTGGCGTGACACTTGGCAATGCTGCTTAAGAGAGCAGCTTCCAAGGCCTGCTCATGCTCAAAGGCAAGGAGCGCGTAACTGAGGGCATAACTGGGCTGGACGACCCCACTAGCCAAGCCCAGTGTATCCATGCTGGTGGGGAGAACAGGCGAGTGGGTAGGCTGAGACGGAGGAGGTCATGTCTCGGTCGTGGAGGTGTTAGAGCGGTTGGGTAAGGCACGAAGACGCCCACCCTAAACGAAGGATCAGGCAGGGGCAAAACCACTGGGAACGTGCGGAGGCGGGTCAGGCACCCGGACCTGCGAGGCTGCGGGTGAAGGGGCAAGAGGAGGTTTGCCTGGGCTGGATGGGACAATGGGAAACGCGGTAGACTGGGCAGAGTCAGAGACCGGAGACAAAGGTGCGTTAGAAGGGCAGACGACACGTCAAGGGAAGAGGGCACAGAGACGGTAGGGATAGGCCCTGACAACGAGGAATGCAACGAGGGCGAAAGCTGCGGTGTGGCAACAGGGATCGTCAGACCGGTAAGACCGACGTTCCCCCTCAGCCGAGAGAGAGGCAGGAGGGAGGAGTCATGGGACAAGCGATTGAGATCGCGAAGGAAGACTGACTCAAAGAACAGAGCATCGCGAGACTCAACAACACACTGAAGGACAGGATCCCAGAAACGCCAGACTTTGGACTACGTGGAAACCCTAAGAAATGGGCACAAACGACTGCGAGGGGACAATTTCCCATCACGGAGATCTTCTGAAAGCCAGACAGAAGCAATGCTACCTCAGATCTGAGCGAGATGAAGATCGGCCCGATAACCATGCCAACGCTCACGGGTGTGATAGTGCAGGGTAGGGGACCGTGGGGAACATGGTTCCAGACCCACGTCATGTAGCACATGGCCTCGAAGGCAAAGAGTAGCGGCAGACCGGAATCAAACAGAAGTGTGCAGACACCGTCGGCAAGTGTCCGGTTCCATCGCTCAGAGACACCGTTTTGTTGGGGTGTGTAAGGCGCGGACGTCTGCAGACACACCCTACAAGACTCGAGAAGACGAGCGGTGGGACCAAGGAATTCACCGCCACGGTCGTTGTTGAAGACTCACAACAATCGTTGACAGGCACGCTCAGCCTGAACAAGCCATGATTCAATGACGGAACAAACATCGCTCTTTTGGCAAAGAGCGAGCACCCAACAAAAGCGAGAGAAGTCATCGGTAAGGCAAAAAACATAGCGACCCACGTCACCAAGAAGGTCATGTGGCAAAGGCCCCATGACATCTACATGAACAAGATCAAGGGGATGTGCACAGCTAGACTCTGAAAGAGAGGAAAGAGAGCAATGCATCTTCCCTTGCGCACAGTCAAGACAATCAGCGAGACAAGGGGCAGGGAAGGTAGAGGGCAAGAGGCCAAGAGCAGACTAGAGACGCAGCATGCTTTGAATAGCATCGGTGTGGACATGGCCAAGGCAACAATGCAAGAGACGGATGAGAGAGCGTGCAAGGGAACACGATAGAGTTTTCCGCACTTCACGCCACGGATAACAGTACGGTGGGAGGAACCAAGACAGATAGTACCAACACCACTGCTAGCAGTGAAGTCCATACCTTGATCATCTAGGGATGGCACAGACAACAGGCTGAGTTCTAGCAAAGGCACATATAGGACGTCAGGCAGATATGGAACACCACGGGGTTCGACAAAGCACACGACGCCCACACCCTGAATCGGAACCATCTGACCACACCCAGTACGAACAAAGCAGACAGAACCGACGGGGCCTAACGAGACAAATGAGTAACACACAGACATCATGTGGTGGGTCGCCCCAGAGTTTAAGACCGAGAGGCCGCTGGACACACGCACGGAGGGTAGCACACTAGACGTAGTGACAGTGCCAACAGAGGAAGGAGAGAAGGTATAAAGGGAGAGACCACGAGGAAAGAAGTCAGACTGCCAACGCTCAATCCACGAGACAAAGGCAGAAGGCACCAAGAACATGACCGGGAGGATCCCCACAAAGGACACTATCAGTCACACACACAAGACCTCTAGCCAGTGGTGCAACACCCTAACCTCCCTGATCGCAAAGGCGGATATGCTAAAGGAGGGACTGCTCAAGGTGGCGCTCGCGATCCCTACAGTCACCATTCACAGATTCCGATGGAGCTGGAGTAGACGCATCGCTGGAAGGGGGGAACCACGATGGAGCAGTGTAGGCTGATGACGCGGTACGAGCATACGTAGGGGCACTCCAAGGAGGTGGCCAGCCCCGGGGGTAGGGGGTAGGCAACGGAGGCGAAGGCACACCAGAGGTGGCTAGAGCCTGAGCCTTGCCTCAGGCAAGGCTCAGGCAGAGCCTGAGCCTTGCCTGAGGCAAGGCTCAGGCAAGGGGTGGAGGAGAGCAATGGGACACCAATGCGGGTGGGCGAGGGTTCACAGGAGAAGCCGGAGGTGCGTGCCCAGTGAGCGTGCATCGTTGGGCAAGGCGGAGGTCATCCGGTGGAGCTGGGCAATTCCAAGCAAAGTGCTCAGTCGAGCCACAGTTCCAACACACGATAGCGCCAGGAACCCGCCAGGAGGCAGCAGCACCCTTGTCCTTGCCCTTGTCCTTGCCCTTGTCCTTGCCCTTCCCCTTGCCCTTTCCACAACCCTAGGAAGCAAGGACAAAGGCAGGAGAGGACGAGGAAGAAGCAACAAAGGCGGAGGAAGATGCAGCAAAGGAGGAGGGTGCAACAGCATTGGTGAGCGCGGCAACACCCGTGACGACAGAGCAATGGAGACACTTGTTCTGTAGACTAGTCCACCAAGCAGCAAGACGCTTGGACGTGAAGTCCCAGAGAGCACCAATCCTAGGCGGCGATCTGGGCAGGACCGGTTGCGAGGCAAGGCGCTGCAGCTCATCAGCTTTGACTTTGTGAAGGAGATCCGACAGCTCAGGATTGAGACCGTTGACCATGGTCATAACAACAGAGATTTGGTCAGCTGTTGCGTAGTCAAGCTCATGAAGGAGTTTGAGACCCCGCGCCCAATAGGCATCGGCGGTCTCATCAGCGCGCATGAGGAGCGTGTTGAACTGGACCGTAAGCGCGCTCTGAGGGGCTTGGCCAGTGACGGTGATATGGGGACGTAGCATGGCAAATGCGCCAATGGGGTCAGCAGGGCACAGGGCAGCAAGGTCAGCATTGAAGGTGCCAACATCATCAATCAGCGATTCAGGGGCAGCGGCGATGAGAGCGCAAACAGCACAGGCAGACTCGGCAGTAAGTGGTGTTAAGGGAGCAACAACGGGGGAGTATTACTCCCACAGCTGCTCTCCCTGAGCCTGGGCGCTGAAGCGCACCTCCCAAGAGGAGAAGGCAACTGCAGAGGTAAGTGCAGGCGGCTGAGAAAAGAAGTCATGCTGGCAAGGCACATGAAGAGGGGAAGCAGTATTGGCAGTGGCTATGTGCGCAGTAGCTGAGGTGCTAGAAGCAAAAGGGGTGATCCCTGGAAGAGTGGGGTTAGCCCCAAAAGGGGGAAAAGCAGACGCAGCGGGGAGGCGGCGAAGTACAATAGCGGCCACTTTATCAGAGAAGGAACGCGGTTGTCCTCAGCGAGCTTAAGAAGATCCGCCACCTCCTATTGGACCGCGTGAGCGAGGGCTAGTTGGCACTCAAGGGTCGCAATGGCTGACTCGTAGTCGCCGGGCATGGTGACGATGTGCAGGCTCTGCCGGTCAGATTTCGGCAGAGTTTCCCCAGCCCCAGTGGGCGTGGGAAAAATGGGGTTGCCTGAGGCATAGGATATTTATTCTAGAGGACAGCCCACGCATTGGTGACCATTCGGCCTATGATCTTGTCCATCTACCTCCTGGTTGCAAAGCCATTGATGCCCGTTGAGTCTTTCGTCGCAAGTACAAACCCAACGATGCACTCAATAAATACAAGGCACGCCTCACGCTCAGAGCTAAGGAGAGCGTAGTTGAGGGCGGAATTGGGATGGACGACCCCACTAGCCACGCCCAATGCGTCCATGCCGGTGGGGAGAACGGGCGAGTGGGCAGGCTGAGACAGAGGAGGTCGTGCCTCGGTCGTGGAGGTGTTAGAGCGGTCCGGTAAGGCAAGAAGATGCCCACCCCGTACGAAGGGTGAGACACGGGCAGAACCAGTGGTAACGTGCGGAGGCGGGTCAGGCACCTAGATGCGAGAGGCCTTGTGTGAAGGGGCAACGGGAGGTGTGCCTGGGCTGGAAGGGACAGCACGAGACGAGACAGACTGGGCAGAGTCAGTGACCGGAGACGATGGTACATCAGAGGGGCTGGACAACACGTCAGAGGAAGAGGGCACAGAGCAGGTAGGGAGAGGCCCTGACGACAAGGACTACAACTGTTTGGCATGTGTGGCTTCCACTCATCACAAGCCATGGCAGTGGCAGCTACCGGTGCATCCGCAGCAGATGCTGAGCGGCGGTCGTACTGGAGATCGTGACGACCCGATGGGACTCCAAATCGTCTGGGGAGCTATCCCAAAACCTACGGCATGACAGATCCCGGATGCGGACCCAAGAGGCATCGGCGCGTCGGGAGGTGGTGGGCCACCCACTCGGAGCAGGCCGACAATTGCTCCAGTGTCCTAGATGGCCTCGGACCTTCTACAATTTTTCTACAGCCTGTAGGATTTCATTGGTAGACTGGCCGTGGGCCTGATTTGCATGTTTTGCATTGTGTGTCCACCGTTTGATGCCGGATGCATGCATGTGACCAGTCATAGCGTCTGGCTTGAGATCATGTGCATTTAGGTTCAGACGGTGAAGCGTTCTTATTTGCCTGCGTAGAGTTACGGCCAAAATAGAGATTTTGTGCCGGATTTAGGACAGGCCTTGCACTGCCGTGTGCGACACCCGCCGTGCACCACGAGAGGTATTTATGCTGTGGACCTGTCACTTGTCAACGCTCTCTGCTATTATACCCAGTTTGAGCTTCCTGATACTCTGTATGTGTCCCTACCAAGACCCTTGTAGTTTCATGCATGACTTGTGACTGTCATCACACACTGACTCAGCGCTGACGCTTACTTAAGTGGCATGCAGTTAGGAAGGTTCCAGGAAGCTTCTCATGGTATCAGAGCGAGCAAGCCATGGCTCATAGTGCTACACAACAAAGACGTAGCAGCAGCAGCAGCAGTGAGTGGCAGCAGTAGCAACCACATATAGCAGCATTAGCAGCAGATACTGGAGGGACCCACCACGATTACGCTATAGCGGAGCGGTGGAGTTAGCGGAGACAGCGGCGGCAATTGCAAGCAACAGTGGCCGTAACAGGAGCAACGGCGGGAAGCACCTGCAACGAGAGTGGCTATGGGCAACAGCCAGCACAGCAGCAGCACCGGGTGGTAGTACCAGCCATTTTTAGCTACCGTTCAGTACACACACACACAAAAAATGAGAAGCAGCGCGCAGTAGGAGCTTGCGGCAGCGGTTGCGAGCAGTGGCAGCACGCAGTGACGGCAGTAGAGTATAGCAGCGGCGGCATCAACAGCCACAAGCTGCAACAATGGCGCAGCAGCTGCCACACCAGCCGCAGAAGGAGTAGCAGGTAGCAACCGCAGTAGTAGCAGCAGGCAGCAGCCAAATAAACAGCCGCAGCAGTGACGGCGGGAAGCAGGTGTAGCAGTGGCGGTTGCAACATGCATTTGTAGCAACAGCGGCTACGATAAGCAATCATAGCAACAACAACAGTAGCAGCTAGCAATAGCAGCAGACGTTTTTGCAGCAGTAGCAACGAACTCCAGCTGTAGAAGCAGTCGCAAGAGCAGAAGTAGCAGTTGCAGCGGTAGCGGTGGCGGCTAGCAGCTGTAGCAGCGACGGCAACGTCGAGCAGCCGTAGTAGCACCAGACACCAACAGCACCAGTAGCAGTGGCGGCAGCGAGAACCTGCACCGTGTGGCTGCCGCTACATGCTCGCAGTAGTAGTAGCAGCAGCAACAGCAACAACAACAACAACGCGCGCAACAATGGCAGCCGTAGCAGCAGTAGCCACCGATGTCAAGCAGGCTCACTAAGCAAGCTAGCTCGACGGGCTTTCCGAACGAGCTCCCTCGACGGGCTCGCTCGAGGTGAGGCTCAAGCCTGCACACAAAAAAGCGGGGAGAGGGAGAGCACAAGGGGAGGTCCTCGAAGGGGGCATCCCAGAACAGCCCCAAGAGAGGCACCAGAGGAGGTGGCACCTGAAAAAAAAATGAAAAAAAGGGAAGAGGACGGGGAGGGGTCCTCAAGTGGGACAATCGAGAAATAATCCTAAGTGGGGTTACCCCACTAGTACCAAGTGTTTAGTGAATAAAAAAAAAGGAAAGGAAAGGAAAGAAAACAAATGGGGGTGGCCAGAGGTCACAGCTCTTGGTTCGTGACAGCGACCAGTGCAGTAGTAGCAGCTGCAGTCGCAACGGCACCACCAGCAGCATTACGAGCCGATGGAAGTTTGGTAGGAACCACCGCCATTGGCTTTGACGACGGTCATAGGCAGCAGCGATAGCAACACCAGCACCAAAGGCGACTTGAGGTCACATATTACGCTAGCTATCGTGACGGCGTCGGAGCACGTCTGAGAGACTGTGCTTCGATCACCCACCTCCCCTTGTGGCCTTGTGCTAGGGGAACAAGTGCACTGTTCACTCCTCCACGCCAGGCTCAAGAGATGAGCACACCGGCGTGGCAAGGAGCACAGCAGGTGCCGTGGTTGGTGCCGGCACTGCGTGCCTGGCAGGCGCCGAGTTCACGCTTGCAGTTGTAGTCATGGCACACGCCTCGTGCATCTATCAGCTTTGCCTATTACTACTGTGGCGACCGACGCCATGGCTGGCGCTAGTGTCACCAGCGCCCTACCGGGTGGCGACCGCCTTGGATACGGTCCCACCCTTTGTCCTCACCATCCGACAAAGAGACGTTGTCAGCCGATACCGTGGCACCCCTTAGTGGAGCTATGGCGGTGTTGTACGCCAAGCTCCAGGGTCTAAAGCGCATGGTGCAACAGCTCACAGACAATGTAGTCTCTGAGCGGGCCATTGCCACCATGCCGCTACAGACACCCCTGTCCCCCTCCTCGCCATCCTCACCTTCGACAGTACCGTCACCTTACGGTCCCTCGCCACCTAACCTCTGCTCCACATCGGACGCCCTTCGCTCTGTCCTAGAGACAGTCAGTGTCATCCCGACCTCCAACCTTGTCGCTATCTTAGCCATCCCTTCTACCTACACCCCTCATGCACACCGTGGTTGAGGGAGACAGCGATTGGCTTGACAAGCTAGACGTGCCCAGCCAGCAGTAGCAGTGCTGACGCCAGCATCACCAGCAGTGACGGGCGTTGCCGAGGAGCCGCTTCCATTGTCCCCAATTGCGGGATTGGTATGTCACCCCCTTCTACCTTCTGGCAGTGTGTCGGTCGTGGGGGGGATGGAGTGTCCGCCGACGACTACCTTAAAGCCGAGAACTGAGGCAGCAGATGGAGGCTTACGACACACTCTGTTGGTGCATCATCTAGAGGGGACAGACGCTCTCGCTATGGTGGAGGACTTTTTGTCCGAGGAGGAGTGGTCAAACGCTGAGTCAGCTTCAGAGATCGAGTTGGAGATTGCAACCGACGTGGCGGAGGAAGTGGGAGAGGCAGCAGAGGAAGTTCATACCCTCACGATGGCCGAGACGATAGGAGCTACTATGGTGGTGGCAGGAGTTGCAGCAGAGCCGTCTCCCTCGTCCTTGATCGCGGGGTTGGTGCGCCACTCCCTCCTGGTTTTTGCCAGTCTGTTGGCCGGTGGATGGGTACAGTGCTCACCGACGACCACAAGACAGCACAGGACAGATGCGCGGGATAGTGCTAGACGGCAGGAGCATGTGGCTGACCGCCAGGAGGGGGCAGACGCCCCTTGTGAGGACGATGAGTCGTGCATGGGGAATTGGTCAGACATGGAGTCGGTGACAGACGTACAGGCCCAGTCTGCTACCGTTTTTGCAGCACCTATAGCACGAGTACAAGATGACCCCTATACGACGGCAGACGTCCGTGTGTGCGATATGTCGGCAGCACCTCATGAGCTTGCAACAGCCACGGTGGAGGACACAGAGCGAGCTGTGGACCTCCGGCTCATGGCCTCTTTGACCAATGTTGTTGACACCATGGCAGTTCCAGCCGACAACACAGCGACGACGAGCGCCTGCCTCGAGCGGCTGAGCTCCACGATGGACGCTCAGGAGGTAGCCGTGGCTGGAGTGGAGGCGCACGTGCAGAGTCTCATGGCCGAGCTCTGGGAGGCCAGCAGCCGCTGTTACACCGCGGATGTTCCTGTACGACAGGCTGTAGAGGAGTGTGCGAAGGATGTACATAGGCGTCTTGAGGTACCTGAGTGGTATCTACAGGATGCAAGTCTGGGACAAGCGCACCTCCAGCAGCAGGTGGATGAGAGGTTGCGCACCAGGGATCGCAATGAGCACCATGGCACTGACCACACCTTCGATGACCGCGACGACGTTGCGGATGGAGATGTACCTACACATGTTGACGTCCGACTAGTAGCGGACGACTAGGCAACAGGTGTGTCACGAGCAGCAGGTGCCATCGTAGCAGACGTTCCTACAGCCGTAGACGATTTACGTGGTGACTTATTTTCTTGCACACACGCCCTGCCAACAGCTCGTGGCCAGGCGACACTTGAGTCGATGACTGACGTACAAAATGTCAACTTGTGTGACGAGCGGGTGCAGCTCCACTCCTTCCTATGGGATGAGACCGCAAGGCTGCAGGAGGCTGTGGCTTGTGCCGACGCGCACACGATCGAGGTCCATCGTCAGTTTTGTTCTGCGACTGAGCGCCTACATGCCGCAGATGCAGCCAGCCGGTCGGCTGCTACGTTAGAGCTCGTCGAGCTCAACACGCGCCTCGACGTTGCGGAGTCCACAAGGCAATGTGCAGCTCAACAGTTGGAGGCCATACATCAAGCGATTCTCTTAGAGGAGACCCTCAGCGCTAGACCACTCACATGTGTAGGTGACGACATCATTGATGACTATGAGAGCAACGACGACGACAGGGACAGCGACGATAGCGACGAAGGTACCCCGGGGTGAGGCTCCTTGCGAGCACATCCCACCAGCATCGCCGTCACCCTTGTTATTGCTATGCAGGGGTATGTGGCCATGGGGGAGCCATGCTCCCTCGTGAGGAATTGCGCTGAGAGCAGCCATCAGCTTTGCTCATGCTGTTAGCCTCTGTAGCCCAGGGGGAGTGTTGGTGTGTGGGCTTTGGCCTGACACCATTTTGAGGACAGCGAGGTCACTTGGGGTGTGGCACGATGCTATGATTGAGGTTATGCTGGTCAAGACTTGCACACCTGGTGAGTTCTACCGGTAGGACGTGGAGACCCATTGCCTCCATGTGGTATGTACAATCCATGCATGGTGTTGTCGAGACCCGAACACCCGGAGACATTTTACGAGGTCACGAGGAGACCTTGTTTCTCTGTGTCTCTTGCATGATATTTGACACGTAGGTGTGTGATTGCCTTCTTGCATGGTCAAGACCCGGGCACTTGGTGGGATACACCATTGTCATGAGGAGGCTCTGTGATGTGGTATGCTTGATCGATGGTATCCATGATTGGTTGCCCGAGCCATCCTTCCCTGCCTTTGCTCAGCCATCGTGGTGTTTATGGGTGTGTCAACCAGGGGGAGTGTTGGCGTGTGTGGCTTCGACCCGTCACGAGCCATGGCCGTGGCAATTACGGGTGCACCCAAAGCTGATGGTGAGCGGCAATCTAACTGGAGATCGTAACGACCCAACGGGACTCCAGATCGTCCAGGGACCTATCAGAGCAGCTACGACATGACAGATCCCGGATGTGGACCCAAGAGGCACCGGCGCGTCAGCAGGTGGTGGACCACCCACTCGGAGCAGGCCGAAAATCGCCCCAGCGTCTTGGATGTTGTCTCGGACCTTCTACAATTCTTCTGCAGCCTGTAGGATTTTATTGGTAGACTGGCCGTGGGCCCGATTTGCATGTTTTGCATTGTGTGTCCACCGTTTGATGCCGAATGCATGCATGTGACCAGTCATAGCGTCTGGCTTGAGATCCTGTGCGTTTAGGTTCAGATGGTGAAGCGTTCTGATTTATCTGTGCAGAGTTACGGCCAAAACAGTGATTTTGGGCCGGATTTCGGACAGACCTTGCACTGCCACGTGCGACACCCACTGTGCGCCGCGGCAGGTGTTTAATAAACACTGTTTATGCTGTGGACCTGTCACTTGTTAACCCTCTCTCTGCTATTGTATTCAGTTTGAGCTTCCTGACACTCTGTACGTGTCCCTACCCAGACCCTTTCAGTTTCGTGCATGACTTGTGAGTGTCATCACACACTGACTCAGCGCTGACGCTTAGTTAAGTGGCAAGCGGTGAGGAAGGTTCCAGGAAGCTTCTCAACAACGAGGACGAAAGTTGCGGTGCGGCAACAGGGACCGCCGGACCTGCAGGACCGACACATCCTTGGCCATCGACGACGAGGCAAGTCAATAGAATATCTTGTCAAGTGGCACGACTACAACGCCGCACATAACAGCTGGGAACCCTGCGACAACGTTGGAGACGTAAATCACCTAATTGATGGCTATTACCGCCGTCACCGGGCCACATTTGTATGCCCGTCAAAATGTTCGCGGCTAACCGGGGGGGGGGGGGGGGGGGGGGGGGGGGTCGCGCAAC
>SZWC01001463.1:221843-229343 GCA_023375785.1 Penium margaritaceum
CCCCCCCCCGAAACAGTGGCACTAGGAAACCTAGTGTTAATGCAACGAGAAACATGTCTCTATGAAGTATTTCTGTCATGAGCCATCATGGGAACTGTCATGGCTCCATTTCTTATGCACGTGTCACCACGAGGAACGCTGTGGTGCCGGCGCCAGTGTCACTCCAACATCAGTCACCTGCATCAGTGAGGTGGATGTGCAGCGAGGCTAGAGGTCACGAAACGTCTGTGGTTCACAAACCAACACTCCCCCATGACCCACAGCCGACGCACACAAGCACAAGCTCGCGGGCACCACATGTGTCACAATATGTGACTAACGACTGTACACATGCACACAACAAACACTCATCCAGGGTCACCACGAAGACACAACAGCCCCACTGCATGCACGGCTGCCTTGAAGACATTGCTGCTGAGTGCCTTCGTCAAGAAGTCAGCTCTCTGCTGTCGTGTGTCGACCCAAATGATCCGGATATCACCTGCAGCAATGCGCTCACGCACAAAATGATGCCCAACATTGATGTGCTTCGTGCGTGTGTGATGCATGCCATCATGTTCTGCAATTGCTTTGGTGCTCTGGTTGTCACAGCGCAACGTGATGCACCGGACAGGAACGCGCAGTTGCTGAAACAAGCGACACAGCCACACACTCTCACACGTACCAGCGCCAAGAGCAACATACTCGGCCTCACTGGAACTGCGTGCCACACAACCTTGTTTGCCAATTTTCCACGACACAGCGGTCCCTCCGACCAGAAAGATGTAGCCTATACGGCTGCGAGCATCTGTGTCATGGGCCCAGTTACTGTCTGTGTAGCCATCGACTACAACCGACGGCTGTGCCCGGTAGCACAGACCGGTCCGGGCAGTGGAGAGGGCGTACCTGACGACGCGTAGTGCAGCCTCCAGGTGCCGTGCTCTAGGGCACTGAGAGAACTGGGCCAAGAAGTTCACAGAGAAGGCGACATCCGCTCTGGTTGTTGTCGCCAGGTACATGAGTGACCCGATGACGCGGAGATAGTCCGTCACGTCGACTGCGTCCCCCAGCTTAGACACGTCCAGTGTCTTCAGCAACCTCTGCCCAGCTGGTGTCATAGGCGTCGACGCTGTGGGGGTGGACTCAAGCAGGGAAGCAAAGCGCTCCCCCAGACTACGAACATACGCAGCCTGGTGCACATGAAGGGTGCGACGCGACCGGTCACGCTCAAGCTCCATGCCCAAGAAGACACGAGCAGGACCGAGGTCCTTCATCTTGTACGTTGACTGCAGGAGGCTCTTCACTGACTTGACAGCATCCTGGCTAGGCGAAGCTATCAGCAGGTCGACCACATAGACTAGGACAGCCACAAACGCCACAGAAGGTGGAGTCACAAAGAGTGAAGGGTCCACCATACTGCGTCGGTACCCTCCTTTCTCGAGGGTGGACGTGATCTCCTGGTTCCAGCACCCAGGCGACTGCTTCAGGCCGTATAGGGCCTTCCGCAGTTGCCAGACTTAGTCAGTGCCATCGGAGAAGCCTGGAGGATGGAATATGTAGATCTCCTTGTCCGGCTGTCCGTGCAGGAATGCATTTTTCACGTCCATCTGTTCAAGCTCCCAGTCATGGTGAGCCACGAGACTCAACAGCGCTCTTGCTGTGGTGTACCGTCCGACCGATGCAAATGTTTCATCGAAGTCGATGCCTGGGACCTGGGAGAACCCCTTCGCCGTGAGCCTCGCCTTGTACTTGTCCAGAGCGCCATTGGGTTTGTACTTCCGCCGGAAGACCCAACGAGCGTCCATGGCCTTGCGACCAGGCGGCAAGTCAACTAACTCATAGACCGCGTGATCATCCAGAGCGTTCAGCTCATCACGCATGGCCGCCTCCCACTGTTGGGCGTCAGTGGAAGCATGTGCTTGACGCACCGTGGTTGGCTCAGATGGTAGATCTGTGGTGGCTGACGCAGCGTGATACTCTGCAATGCTGCTCGAAACAGCCACCTCCAATGCGTGTGCATGCTCTGAGGCAAGGAGCTCATAGCCAAGGGCAGAGTTGGGGTGGACAACCCCTGTGGCCAAGCCTAGGGCATCCATGTCCGTAGGGAGGACAGGAGACTGCCCAATCGGAGAATGTGGGGGGCGTGCTGAGACCGTAGGGCCAGAGCGTTGAGGGAGTGCACGAAGTTTCCCGCCTCGGACGAAAGGGGAGACCGGAGCAGGACCAGTGGTGGTCAGTGGCGGAGATGGACCAACTGCACAAGGAAGGGAAGAGACAGGTGAGGCAGCCACCGGAGGCGTGACCGGACTGGACGGAGAAACAGGTGAGGGGACCGCAGTTGACTGGACAGCGTCCGAGACAGGAGAGGATGGGGTCGCAGGGGAGCTGCTGGAGGTGGGCGCATGATCAGACGACGAGGGCGACGAGCTCGGTGCAGGACCAGACGACGAAGACTGCAACGAGGGTGAGAGCTGCGGTGCAGCACTAGGGACTGAAGGGATGGCAGGACTGACTACTCCCCCCAGGCGAGAGAGAGGCAGGAGAGAGGGGGCAGGGGGCAAGCGACTGAGGTCACGAAGGAAGACAGACTCAAAGAACAAGGCATCGCGGGATTCAATGACGCGCTGACGGACGGGATCCCAGAACTGCCAGGCCTTAGACTGGGCAGACACACCCAGAAAGGGGCATAGGCGGCCACGAGGAGACAATTTGCCGTCACGCAAGTCCTCGAGGAGCCAAACGGAAGCAATACTGCCCTAGACCCGAGCGAGGCGCAGGTCAGCGCGAGTGCCGGACCAGCGCTCAAAGTGGGTGACTGTGCGGGGAAGGGGACCGTGGGGGACGCGGTTCCAGACCCACGTCATGTAGCTCATCGCCTCAAAGGCAAAAAGCGAGGGTAGGCCGGACTCGGACAAGAGAGTGCGGACGCCGTCAGCCAATGTACGATTCCAACGCTCGGAGACTCCGTTTTGCTGGGGTGTGTAAGGAGCAGAAGTCTCCAGACAAACCCCGCGGGTCTGAAGGAGGCGGGCGGTTGGACCAAGGAACTCGCCACCACGGTCGCTGCGAAAGATTCGCAACGACCGCTGACACGCGCGCTGAGCCTGCACCAGCCAGGACTCAATGACGGAGCAGACGTCGCTTTTCTGACGTGGGACGAACACCCAGCGAAACCGGGAGAAATCATCGGTGAGACATAAGACGTACCGACCGACGTCGCCTAGGAGGTCATGGGGCAAAGGCCCCATGACATCCGCATGGACACGATCGAGCGGGTGGGAAGACTGAGAGGCAGACAGAGAGAAAGGGGAGCGATGCATCTTGCCTTGCGCACAGTCGAGACAGTCAGCAGAGCAAGGGGCAGGGAAGTCAGACGGAGAGAGGCCAACAGTAGGCTAAAGGCGAAGCATACTGTGAACGGCATCAGAATGAACATGACCAAGGCGGCGATGCAAGAGACGGACAAGGTCAGGAGAGAGGGATGGTGCAACATGAGCAAGCGCAGACCCCGGCACGGAGGAAGAGGATGAGGCATGCAAGGGAACACGGTAAAGCCGTCCACACTACACGCCACGTAAGACAGGACAGCCAGAGGGACGCAGACAAACAGTGCCAAGACCATGGCTGGCAGTGAAATCCATACCTTGGTCGTCGAGGGACGACACAGAAAGCAAGCTGAGCTCGAGCGAAGGCACGTACAGAACGTCTGGCAAGTACAGTGCACCACTGGGACCGACAAAACGGACGACGCCAACACCCTGAATGGGGAGCAACTGACCGGACCCAGTGCGGACAAAGCGGACAGACCCGACAGGGCCCAACGAGACGAACGAGGACCGAACAGACGTCATGTGGTGCGTGGCCCCAGAATCATGAACCCAAAAACCATTGGAGACACGGACAGAGGGTAGAACACCAGAGATGGCGACAGTGCCAATAGAGGACCTGGAGGAGACAGGTGACTCACAGAGGGAGAGACAACGAGGAAGGACGACAGACTGCCAGTGCTCAATCCACAGGACGGACACATGCAACGAGCCCAGAACGTGACCCGGGGGATCCCCACGGAGGACACTGTGTTTCTGATACGTGAGACCTCTGGCCGTCGATGCAACACCCTCACCTCCCTGATCGCGAAGGCGTAGAAGCTGAAGAAGGGACTGCTCCAGCTGGCGCTCCCAATCACCACGGTCACCGTCCACCGACGCCGGCGGGGCCGGAGTAGACGCGCTTGAGGAGGAAGGGAAGCACGGCGGCGGTGTGTAGGAGGAGGAGGGAGGACCCGCGTAAGTGGGTGCACCGGATGGAGGAGGCCAGCCCTAGTGGTAGGGACCAGGAGGCAGAATGGACGGCAAGCCAGTGGTAGAGTGGGCGTGGGCAGAGGTGGTGGCAGGTGGACGCCAAGAGGCCGGAGAGGCGGAGGGTGACGGCGTGGAGGAGGTGCCAGAAGTGCGAGCCCAGTGTGCGCGCATGACCTGAGCGAGACGAAGATCGTCCGGAGGGGCGGGACTGGAACGGGCGGAATGCTCGTAGGAGCCACAGTTCCAGCACACGACGGCACCGGGAGTCCGGGAGGAAGGAGTGCTACCCTTGTCCTTCCCCTTGCCTTTGCCCTTCCCCCTGCCCTTTCCACGTCCTTGGGAGGCAAGGGTAGAAGCAGTAGGGGGCGGGGCAAGCGAGGAAGAGGAGGAAGGAGCAGAGGAAGAAGCGGGTGCAGCAGCGGTGGCGAGTGCAGCAACACCTATGACAACGGAACGGTGGAGGCGCTTGTTTTGAAGGCTAGTCCACCAGGCAGCAAGGCGCTCGAAGGTGAAATCCCAGAGAGCCCCTACCCCAGGCGGCGAATCTAGGGGAACGGGCTGTGAGGCAAGTTGCTGTAGCTCGTCAGTTTTGACGTCGCGAAGGAGGTCGGACAACTCCGGGATGAGGCCGTTAACCATTGTGAGGACGACAGAGAGCTGGCCAGGCGCTGCTTTGCCAAGCTCGCGAAGGAGCTTGAGACCGCGAGACCAGTATGCATCAGCGGTCTCGTCACTACGCATGAGAAGCGTGTTGAACTGGACTGTGAGAGCGCTCTGAGCGGCTTGGCCAGTGATAGTGGTACGACAACGCAGCATGGCATATGCACCGACAGGATCGGCCAGACGCTGGACAGCAGGGTCAGCATTGAACGTGCCGACATCATCAATCAGCGACTCAGGAGCGGCAGCAATGAGGGCGTGCACGGCACGGGCAGATTCAGTTGCAAGGGGAATGAAGGGATCAACAGGTGGGGAGTAGTACTCCCACAGCTGCTCCCCTTGAGCCCACGCGCTAAAGCGCACTTCCCAGGGTGTGAAGGCGAGTCCAGAGGAGAGGGAAGGCGGTTGCGAGAAGAAGTCATGATGGTGAGGCGCAGGCAGAGGGGTAGCGGCAGTGGGGTGACTGGTCTGAGCAGCGACAGAAGTGCTGGAGGTAGGAGTGCTGGAGGGGGTGCCAGCGGCGGGCGGGACTGCAGATGCGGCAGGGAGACGACGCAAGACAATAGCGGCGACTTCATCAACGAAGGCGGCACAATAGTCCTCTGCCAATTTAAGGCGATCTTCAGCTTCCTGTTGAGCCTCGTGAGCGAGAGTCAGCTGACGCTGAAGGGTAGCGATGAATGACTCGTCGTCACCAGGCATGGTGACGACGTGAGGGCTCTACCCGACAGATTTGGGCAGAGTTTCCCCAGCCCCAGTGGGCGTGGGAAAAGTTGGGGTGCCTGAGGCAAAGCAGCTGAACACTGCAGGACAGCCCACCCCGAGTCAGACAGAACAAGCCACCACAGAGAGAACAAGAGAAGGCAGCAGGGGACAAAAGGATGCAGGATAGAGAGTCATGCAGTGACAGGAGGAGACGGACTGCGCAAGAAGGCTAAGAGCGGTGGAACCGCAGTAGCGGAGGTAGCGGAGAGAATGGCAACAGTGGAGGCGACTGGCACCACCAGAGCAAGCGCTCCAGTGACAAAGGCGGCACTGAGGGTGGTGATGACTGCAGCAATGGAGACCGACGCAGTGACAAAGCTGGAGGCGGCACATGGAGTGGATGCTGCTGTAGTGAAAGTGGCGGCCGTCGAGGTGCGGATGGAAGCTGCAGCCGTGGCTATTGCAGATGTAGATGAAGCTGTCGCAGATGCAATGGCAGACGCTGCTGTAGAAATCTGGGTCCCTATGTCAGCGGCTGCTGCAGTAATGGGACCGACGACAACCGCAGCTTCTGTGTACGCCTCTGTTGCACCTCCTGCTGAGGTCGAGGCAGGTGCACGAGAGGCTCTAGCGGCAGCGGCAAACGTAGCGGGGGCTGCTGCAGCTGCGTCTATAACTGCAGCTGTCGTTCGAGTGAGGGCACTCACAACGCCAACGACGTCCTCGGTAAAGGCAGCGTACGGATTGGGAGAGACCTGCGGCTGCAGACCCCCCCCAGGAGAAAGAGGTGGGGAGACGCTTACCGGTTTGTGGTGAGCAATCCGAGTAGACGACGCTGCCGTGGACGCAGACGCTCGGTCGCTACTCATGCCTCTGCAACGTCTTGCGTGACGATGCGGCGGCCCTCCTTCGTAGTAACCACCAGGAGGAAGCACGCAGTGAGCGTCACGAAGAGCCAGCGTGGTGGAGGCAGCACCACCGAAGCAGTGCACTTTGCTGCCAATGTGGCTGATGTTGAGGCTGGTGCGACTGCCAGCGCTGTTGCGAAAACGACACGCTGCTGCGCGTGCTGCTGCTGTGGCTACCAACAATGCTGCTTCTGCTGCTCCCGATGCTGCTGCTGCTGCGGCTGATGCGGCTGCAATGCTGCTGCTGAAAGCAATGCCGCTGCCACTGCTCCGGATGCTGCTGCTGCTGCGGCTGAGGCAGTTGCCAACACTGCTGCTGTGGAAAATACTGCTGTTGCTGCGGCTGACAAGGCTGCCAGTGATGCTGCTAACAATGCTGCTGCTGCTGCTCCCGATGTTGCTGCTGCTGCGGCTGATGCGGCTGCCAATGCTGCTGTTGCCGCGGCTGACGGGGCTGCCAGCGTAGATGATAACAATGCTGCTGCTGCTGCTCCCGATGCTGCTGCTGCTGCGGCTGATGCGGCTGCAATGCTGCTGCTGACACCAATGCCACTGCCACTGCTCCGGAAGCTGCTGCTGCTGCGACTGAGGCGGCTGCCAACACTGCTGCTGTGGACGATGCTGCTGCTGCTTCCGATCTGCTGCAGTAGACGAGCACCTCCGGCAGTCACAGTGATAACTGTGACTGTGACTGAACGGCTGCTGCCTCTATGGCTAAGGCGGCTGCTGGTGTGTGTGTGCTGCGGGCTACAAGAGGAGACTGCCGCAGCTGCTGCTGGCGAGTAGATGCACCAGCGGTTGCAGTTGTGAGCGCTACAACTGTCAACGTGCGGATGCCACTGGTGCAGTCAAGCGGACACGTCAATGCCGCCGGACGACCCTTGAGACGCGAGCACGGGGTTGCGGTGGGAGCTGCGTAGATCACAGCTGTTATGGCTGCGAGCGAC
>SZWC01001463.1:234343-237047 GCA_023375785.1 Penium margaritaceum
GTCAGTGAGTGAGAAAGTTGGTGAACGAGTGAGTGAGTGAGTGAGTGTCTGAGTGAGTAAGTGAGTGAGTGAGTCAGTCAGTGAGTGAGAAAGTTGGTGAACGAGTGAGTGAGTGAGTGAGTGTCTGAGTGAGTAAGTGAGTGAGTGAGTCAGTCAGTGAGTGAGAAAGTTGGTGAACGAGTGAGTGAGTGAGTGAGTGTCTGAGTGAGTAAGTGAGTGAGTGAGTCAGTCAGTGAGTGAGAAAGTTGGTGAACGAGTGAGTGAGTGAGTGAGTGTCTGAGTGAGTAAGTGAGTGAGTGAGTCAGTCAGTGAGTGAGAAAGTTGGTGAACGAGTGAGTGAGTGAGTGAGTGTCTGAGTGAGTAAGTGAGTGAGTGAGTCAGTCAGTGAGTGAGAAAGTTGGTGAACGAGTGAGTGAGTGAGTGAGTGTCTGAGTGAGTAAGTGAGTGAGTGAGTCAGTCAGTGAGTGAGAAAGTTGGTGAACGAGTGAGTGAGTGAGTGAGTGTCTGAGTGAGTAAGTGAGTGAGTGAGTCAGTCAGTGAGTGAGAAAGTTGGTGAACGAGTGAGTGAGTGAGTGAGTGTCTGAGTGAGTAAGTGAGTGAGTGAGTCAGTCAGTGAGTGAGAAAGTTGGTGAACGAGTGAGTGAGTGAGTGAGTGTCTGAGTGAGTAAGTGAGTGAGTGAGTCAGTCAGTGAGTGAGAAAGTTGGTGAACGAGTGAGTGAGTGAGTGAGTGTCTGAGTGAGTAAGTGAGTGAGTGAGTCAGTCAGTGAGTGAGAAAGTTGGTGAACGAGTGAGTGAGTGAGTGAGTGTCTGAGTGAGTAAGTGAGTGAGTGAGTCAGTCAGTGAGTGAGAAAGTTGGTGAACGAGTGAGTGAGTGAGTGAGTGTCTGAGTGAGTAAGTGAGTGAGTGAGTCAGTCAGTGAGTGAGAAAGTTGGTGAACGAGTGAGTGAGTGAGTGAGTGTCTGAGTGAGTAAGTGAGTGAGTGAGTCAGTCAGTGAGTGAGAAAGTTGGTGAACGAGTGAGTGAGTGAGTGAGTGTCTGAGTGAGTAAGTGAGTGAGTGAGTCAGTCAGTGAGTGAGAAAGTTGGTGAACGAGTGAGTGAGTGAGTGAGTGTCTGAGTGAGTAAGTGAGTGAGTGAGTCAGTCAGTGAGTGAGAAAGTTGGTGAACGAGTGAGTGAGTGAGTGAGTGTCTGAGTGAGTAAGTGAGTGAGTGAGTCAGTCAGTGAGTGAGAAAGTTGGTGAACGAGTGAGTGAGTGAGTGAGTGTGAGTGAGTGAGAGAGTGATTGAGTGAGAGAGGGAGTGAGCGAGTGAGTGAGTGAGCAAGCGAGTGAGTGAGTGTGTGAGTGAGCAAGCGAGCTAGCGAGCGAGTGAGTGAGTGAGTGCGTGAGTGAGTGAGTGAGTGAGCGAGCGAGTGAGCGAGCAAGCAAGAGAGGGAGTGTGTGAGTGAGTGAGTGAGTGATTGAGTGAGTGAGTGAGTGAGTGAGTGAGTGAGTGAGTGAGTGTGTGTGTGAGCAATCGAGCTAGCGAGCGAGTGAGTGAGTGAGTGTGTGAGTGAGTAAGTGAGTGAGTGAGTGAGTGAGTGAGTGAGTGAGTGAGTGAGGGAGTGAGTGAGTAAGTGAGTGAGTGAGTGAGTAAGTGAGAATGGAAACAGTACATACGAGGGCAAGGGAAGATTTCACCACTCTGCAAGCTAGTAGAAGGCAGAAACGGGAAACCGATGAGGAGTGCCGGACCACAAGAAAGGTGGTTCAAGGCCAAAGATATTCCAACTCGTGATGATCAGCACAACAGTCAGAGCTCCCCTGCACCCTGAAGGCCATACTCGGTAGACTGGAATGATACTGACAGCCTGACCCTGGAAACCGCTCCTCTACTCTCGGCCCACAAAACACAGGTCGGCTTCTGACGGGCCCTCAGAACGGTCGAGTAGCGCCCGCCGGGCACGTGCCACATCTGCCTCAAACGCCTCGTCCTGGGCCCACTCCAATGCGTGCCGTCTGATCTGCTATGCCTGAGCTCTCTGCAAGGCCACCGCCACTCTCTGGTTCAGCCGGGCCCGAAGAAGCCATGCCACCCCGTCTGTGCCGCCGTGTCTCGCCAGTTGTCGTTCTGACGCGTCTATAGCAGACCGTAACACTCCCCCTAGGCAGCGGGAAAAAGCGCAAAACATCTCCAGAGCCAGAATCACAAATTCAAGCCGGTCCCCATCTGCCTCACTCCTCCACTGTCCATGTTTTCTCTCCTTTGCACACACCGCCTCCGCCAATGCTGCTCCCGGCTGGAGAGCCGATGTGTTGAAATAGTGTGCACCTTGTCCACTGCCTAGCTGGCTAGCTACACATACAGACAAGGCATGCACTGCTCTATGGAGTATGTCCCCTTGGTCTGTTCTGAGATGGGCCAGGAATGCACTGCCCATAATGGGTATGTCCCCCGTGGCTCATCATAGGAACCATACCTTTTTGGCTTGGTTGATTAGGCACCGGAGTCTCAAACCAGAGGTTGCGGGTTCAAACCCCGCGACGGCCGCAAATTTCTTTGTGGCCAAAACTGGGACAGGAAGCTTCTAGGAAGCTTACTAGAGCCTGCCTTGAGGATGACACTTGGCGGTCTAAGGACGCGCCAAGTAGGAATGTAGGATGAGGTTGGCTCCAGTGGAGCCACTACAAGCAGAAGCTTTAGCAAAGCTCTGCAAGTATAAAAGC
>SZWC01001463.1:241040-280965 GCA_023375785.1 Penium margaritaceum
GACGACAGGAAATCCACCTCTGGATACGTGTGTATCTTGAATGGCGCTGCCATCTCATGGGCCAGCAGGAAGCAGGATTGTGTTTCCGTGTCCACGGCTGAGGCAGAGTACGTTGCTTTGTCTGAGGTGTGCAAGGAGACTCAATGGCTCCGCAGCCTGCTTGGCGAAATGACAGTGCCACAGAAAGACGCCACGATCGTACACGTGGACAACATGAGCACCATCTCGATGGCTGAAGACGAGATCATCTCCCGGCGAACGAAGCACATCGACATACGTTACCACTACTCACGTGACCTGGTCATGAAGAACGTGGTGGACTTGCAGCACTGCGGAACAAAGAGCATGCTTGCTGACTGCATGACCAAGCCGCTGGACAGCGACTTGCATTATGCAGGCATTCGTGGATTCGGCATGAGGAGTGCGGCAGAGGAAGGGTGAGCTCCAAGGCATTGATGGAGCCGAGCAAGGGACAGATGGACAGAGGTGCAAGGGAGAGATTTGTTGAAATAGTGTGCACCTTGTCCACTGCCTAGCTGGCTAGCTACACATACAGACAAGGCATGCACTGCTCTATGGAGTATGTCCCCTTGGTCTGTTCTGAGATGGGCCAGGAATGCACTGCCCATAATGGGTATGTCCCCTGTGGCTCATCATAGGAACCATACCTTTTTGGCTTGGTTGATTAGGCACCGGAGTCTCAAACCAGAGGTCGCGGGTTCAAACCCCGCGACGGCCGCAATTTTCTTTGTGGCCAAAACTGGGACAGGAAGCTTCTAGGAAGCTTACTAGAGCCTGCCTTGAGGATGACACTTGGCGGTCTAAGGACGCGCCAAGTAGGAATGTAGGATGAGGTTGGCTCCAGTGGAGCCACTACAAGCAGAAGCTTTAGCAAAGCTCTGCAAGTATAAAAGCATGTACCTTGCATGCATCCATTTACAGTTCTTGCCTTTGAGACTCCTCACAGAGTGTCCAACCAAAGGTAGACACTAAAGACCAACATGCGGACTTCGTGAGGTTGCAAACCAAACAAACCTAAAGTGTGGATCCCTCGTTCGAGGGTGATATGTTATCTTGGTTGCAATACCAAGAGCGGTTGGCGGCCTCCCATGTCGGGACCCGTTTTCTAGACCGTTGCTATCCGGCGCATTGACACGATGCCCGTCCCGTTGATGGCCGCTGTGGATCTGCAATGACTACGTCCATTACCAGCCGGTGTCACGTGGCTAGGTCCAAGCACAAGATATCCGACCGCCCCTCTGGCAAATCCCCTCTGGCTCCTCCTATACGCCGCCCATGCCACTCTCTCGCATCACCACAGCCAACTCCCGCACCACTGCATCGTGAACAGCCTTTGGCGCTCCACCCCGCACACAACGTAGCGCGTGTTGCGGCGCACACGGGTGAAGCAGCACTCCAGCTAGGCAGACAGAAGTAGGGGTGTGGCGTAGGTGTGCCAGCGGCAGGCCCAGCCGGAATCTGCATGCCACACGCCAATCCATCGGTGCCATGTATAACCGATATGCCACCGACCGCGGATGAGCCAGCATCCAATCCCCGTTGTGATCCCCCTGAACTCCTGTTAGGCGCTGTAGCTGCCGGAGAGTCTCCTCCACTCCCAGGTCTGCAAATATCGTCGCCCGCAAGTCTATGAGGTGCCACTCGTGTAGCCGTGAGCTCAAGTCCTGGAACAGCCGGTGGGGGCTCCCCCGCTCACACGCCACCAGGTCAGAGATCTCACTCCTGATGGACTCCGGCATTCTTTGCATCATCTCCTCCCGCAGCTCCTCAAAGGGCCCTCTGTACCATCCTCTCTGTGTCCGCTCCGCCGCTACACCCTCCTCCCCCAGCTCTACTACATGAAGGAGCTGGAGTACATAATGCTAAGTCTGGAGGCGACTGCAGATGTGAGAGAGCGGAGCCAGTGTTGCGTGCGGGGCTAGACCTGAGCAGCCGAGCCGGATGGGCAGCTGGGCCTGGCGCTCCGCATATGCCACCGCTCGTCTCTCCCGTAGCGTCTGTGCGCCCTCCAACTGGACCAGCCGCCGGTGAGTGAGTGAGTGAGTGAGTGAGTGAGTGAGTGAGTGAGTGAGTGAAGGAGTGAGCAGGGGAGCGAGGGAGAGAGTGAGTGAGTGAGTGAGTGAGTGAGTGAGTGAGTGAGTGAGTGAGTGAGTGCGTGAGTGAGTGAGTAAGTGAGTAAGTGAGTGAGTGAGTGAGTGAGTGAGTGAGTGAGTGAGTGAGTGGAGGAGTGAGCGAGGGAGTGAGGAAGTGAGTGAGTGAGTGAGTGAGTTAGTGAGTGAGTGAAGGAGAAAAGAAGTGGGTGGGGAGGAGGAGGCATAGGAGAAAGTACTAGGAGGAGGTCGAGGGGGTCTATGGTGGGGAGGAGGGAAGGAGAAGGAGAAGGAGAGAGAAGGGGAGAAGAAGGAGGAGGGGGAAGAGGAGGAGGGAAGGGGAGGTGGGTCCACGTAGGGGATGAGGGGAGCCCAACGAGGATGAGGAGGCCCATGGAGGGGGAGAGTGGGACCCTACGGGGAAGGAGAGGGAGCTTACGAAGTAGAGGAGGGGGCTGCTACAGGGTCATGAGGGACGTTCAATGTGGGTATGGGGAGAGGGGACCCATAGGGAGGGTGGAGAAAAAGGCCCTACGGGAAAGGGGGGGCTTACAGATGGGATGAGAGGGGACTTTTGGGGATGGGGGATCCACGGAGGGGGCAGGGGGGCCCTTATGGGGGAGGGAGGCGCTTATGAAGGAGGGGAGGGGGGTCCTACGGGGGTGGGTGGGTCCAAGCAGGGGTGAGGAGGGAGGTGCTCACAGTTGCTGCTGATTTTTCTTGTAGTTGCTGCTACTACTCGCAGTTAGTCGCTGCTCCTGCACTCTTCTCGCTGCTACTTCACATTGCTTGCTCTTCATTGCTACTGCTTGTTGCTTGCTGCTACTACTAGCTGCTTGCTGCTGTTGCTTGCTGCTCATTGTTGCTGCTCGTTACTCACTACTGCTGCTTGTTGCTTGCTGCTAGTGCTCTCTGCTTGCTGCTGGTGCTCGGTGTCGCTGCTCGTTGCTGCTGCTCGTTGCTCGGTGTTGCTGTTCGCTGCTCAATGCTGCTCCTCACTATTGCTTACACTGATTGCTGCTTGCTATTACTGCTGCTGCTTTTGCTCACTGCTCACTGTTGCCGCTGCAACTGTTGCTCGCTGTCTACTGCGTAGTACACCCTACACATTGTGAGCAGCTCGCTAACCGATTACTGCCATGGTTTTGAGCGTTCCGCAATGGGCGGGGCATTCCGCGACGGACAAGAAATTCCACACAATGTTTTGTGAGCTCAGTATGTGTGCTTGCACTGGACACCACATAGTAGTGCTTTGGACTTCTGAACCGCGAATCTGTGGTTGTGCTCCACCGTGTGCAGGCAGATGGTCCAATGTGACGCTGGACGGCAATAGTCATGAGCCATGGGGCATGATTCACGCCTCATGGAAGTCATGATTGGCCACCATAAGGTGTGAGTCATGCCTCATGGTTGTGGTATTTTTGGCTGGAGGCGGCTCGAGGAGTTGCGGTAAGAACTCCAAGTTTTTGTCCCACACGATCTCCAACCATACTTAATTACTAAGTCATTCGAACCCAGCCAACTAAGTGTCTATAAACAGAACATTACAGCATAATACAAAATAGAGATGAAATACATGTAAGATTCCATATTCTAAATGTTGGGAATCAAAGATATCCATTCAACAACTACCTTTTTCAATGTAGAAATCATCAAGAATCGGCTGGGAATTCCATACACCTGATGTTTAGATGAATGATTCCCCAAGAACTGATTTTACATACATTTATTTCATTAACTATACTATATCATATGAACTTATACTGCAGCCCCGCTTCCAATACGTGTAACACTACACCCAACTTTCAGATTTGATTTGTCAACACCTATGAGAAAGGTATTTACGTCCTGCACCACTTTTCATCGTCATCAGTTTCCATCACCACACTTTTTATTTGAATTGCATCTTCAACATCATTAACATTTTTGTCTCCTGCATAGTATATTTCCCTCCACAAGCATGCATTGTTCACCGACACTCTTTTCTTGATCCACACCGGTTTTGTCACTTTATGTTGGGAACTGGTGGACATGGAAACGGGGGTCGTTAACTACTGAGAGTTTGGTTGATGGCCAAATTCTTATCAACAGGCAGTCACTTTTGTTGGGAAAATGGGTGAAGGGTGAACAGTAAGCAATTGCTACGCACTCAACCGTCAAGTGGGCTGTGTGGTGCTGTTAAATCAAGATTGAGACGACATTTATCCAAGAAAAACTTTTTTTGTATACGATGATTCCATTCTTGGATATGAGAGCCGAGAAAATTTCGGTCTCGTACTAGTTTTATGCTTCCCCATCTTGATCGTGTCTTGGGTATGGGAGTCGGGAAAATCTCAGTCTCGTACCAAATTCACTTTCAGTGCAATTGACGCAAATCGAAGAGGTGCAATTGATAAGCAAGATACAGAAAAACCAACCAACAATGTTTTGCTTGCAAGATTGATCACATTGAACAAGGGCAACCGTTGTAGTTATTATAACTGGTAATAATAACAACCTTTCTCGACTGAAGAATAAGTGTGATCAACTCCTTTGCAATCAACCACAACTTCTCAAACCAACCGTCCAAACCAAATCAGCTTTGCATTTGCTCTATGTCCATCCTAAAGCACTACGGTCCATCCTATCACAAATCAATATAATCTTTTTAGCATGAGCATTCAGCTGAGTATTTCCAAGAGGAGTTGATGGCCAATAGGATACCTTGCAAGTTCTCAATAGTTTGTGACTTCATTGCCACAAGGTACAATGCATGAACACAAAGAAATATGCCTCTATAGTACACTATTGAGTATCATGTTAACTCCATACAAAACTACATGGCATGTTTGTCGCGTCGCGTCCTCTTGAGCCATTGCATCACGTGGCTTTCCATTCCCTTTTCATGCCATTCACACGCAAGGCAAGTCCCAATTTTCCACGGGGCCTCACTTCGACAATTGAGACTGGCTTACGATATAGTCTCGATCTTGCATGACAGCAAACAAGTCTCAGTCTTGTCTTGTATTTTGCAAGAAAAAACACAAGAAATTCTCACTCAAAGTTGTACAAGAGAACAAGACAATGAAAAAAATGTCAGTGATGGTCACAATCTTGTTTGAACAGTAGTGTTGTGGGTGTTCAATTGAGTGATAAAGGGCCGTGAAGCCTCAAAGTCTAAGGCCAATGGCCTTGAGCCCAAAGTCACGCCGCTCCATCTTGTCATTGACAAACATGTATGCAAATGTGAATCGACAATACTTAGGCATTGATTATATACTAAAGGTGTGATGTGTCGAAGAAGTTCAAAATCTATCAATGAAATACTCCAAAACATGGGCTCTGTCTCGGTCAAACAAGCACATCAACCATCTCTACGGAAGTGAAGTGAACTCAAGAGAATGCCCAAACTCATTGATTGACTGAAAAGTTGGAAAATATCTTTCAGCTCCATTAATTTCATGTGTGGTTGAAACGCATAAAGATTATTTGTCATGTCTCATCTCAAATGTCATGGAAACAATCGTGTTCACGTACACATACAGAAAAAGTATTTCTTGTCTTTTGCTACTGTTTCTCAATTTGTAGGAGCCTTGAATTCCCCATATTGATGACGAAGTTTCAACCATACCACTGATATGGCGGTCAAACAAGTGAGATGGTGTTGACAGTGCTAGTCCAAAATTATGGATTCTAACAACAGGTACAAAATTAAGAGGACATGAACCAGGGTCGACTGGCCAGTAGAGACGGTTGTTGCTTGGTTTACATATGCTTAATCATTTAGTGGATGTCTCATTGTTATAATGATCTCCATTCACCAAGAAATGTTTTAGCAATAAACGTTTCCATCTACACATGAAGGCATGAAGTTCTTTTTACTCTTTCTAAATGAAAGCTGGCAAATTGGAACACAACGTTGGTACATATGCATACATAGCATAAGAGTTATCATGCTTAAACAAACAATTAACACAATCCAGCAATTCAATTTTTTTTCTTTGTGATACATTGGAGAACGTATACTTCGTAACCCTGTGCACGCTCAGCGTGCAACATTCAGCCTTGTTTTTTAGCTCTTGTGAAATCATTCCACTCAGACTCTGGAGCTACACCCTGATTGGTTCCCAAACCATGGCTATGTATGCAACAATGCCTTTTGGGAATGTTGAAATCTGGGAATGACATACTGCAGCTCCAACACTGGACTGGCTGTGACCTCCAGGGCTGCTCGATCAGTGTCAATCGGATCTTACTTGGACCCGAAGACATTGCTCTAGATCTGGTTCAATCCAATTCGAAAGCTTGGATCCACATCCACTCCAGTCCGGTCATTGTGGTGAAATAACCAAATCAGATCCGCCGCTGGATTGAATCGGGTAGTTCGCAAGACCTTGGGGTCGGTTTGGGTTTGCTTACTTCGCAGACAGTCCAAATGTTTCTATCATTAGAAATTGAATATATCTTGAACTGCCTGGGGTACCACATGCAGTTACTCTCCAAATTACAGAATCAAAGAATTTGAGGGGAGTGTGGGGAGATCCCGCATGACACATACCACGGCTCAAAGACTCTTGGTACTTGGTCAGAATCAAAAGTCACAATGGGCACCAGGAGAAGATTTAAGCACAAGCCGGTGACCGTGACTCCCAGTCGTGCATGGTGCACACCAAGAGCACGCCGCCACTTGGAGGTTGAGCCCGACCTCTTGGTATACACCAAAGGCACCTACTCATTATGACACATTAATCTGGCCAGTGGCCCCAAGCATTCACCCTTTTTTTCTCCAGGAGGATTCCACAATCTTTATCTCTATCTTTAGATTGATGTACACATAACGACCACACCATGCCGGAATGAGCCAAGTCAGTGTTGATAAAATCATCAATGATGCCTAAGGGCTACGTTTTGAAGTAGAGCCCTGTGCGTGGGTTGGACAGGGCATACTGCACCACACGCAATGCAACCTCAAAGTGTCGCTCTCTTGAACACCGGAAGAACTTAGACAAGAAGTTCACTGCAAAGGCGAAATCAATTGGTGGTGGCCAGATACATCAGTGTGCCAATTGCACACAATCGTGTAGATATCTAGCGACTTCAGTAGTGTCTGACCTGTGGGATTCATTGGTGTAGAGGCCAAGGGGACTACGGAGAGAAGGGAGGCAACACACTCCCTCAGGCTATGTACTTACGCAGCCTGGTAAACATGAAGTGTCCCCTTTCAGCGGTCACGCTTGAGCTCCATGACCAGAAAGACTCGAGTAGGCCCAAGATCCTTCCTTTTCTATGCTAACTATAAGGGACTGTGAAGCCAAGAGGCTGGATCACGTTGATCTCTTCTTCAAGTCTGCCATGAAGGAAGGCATTGTTCATGTTCATTCTCTCGAGTTCGGAGTCATGTTGAGCGAAAAAACCAAGGAGGGCCCGTGCCGTAGTGTAATCTCACAGTGGAGCAATGGTTTCATCAAAGTTGATATAGGTGATCTGTGAGGACCCCTTGGCCGTGAGGTGAGCTTCGTGTCGCTCACCTGTGCTTAATGGGTTGAGCTTTTCACGATGAACCCAATTGGCTGAGACAGTGTCCACCATGTGGAAAATCTACAAGCTTGTGTACATCATGCTCAGAAAAAGCCTTGAGTTCATCCTGAAGGAGAGTCAGTGGCTTTGTGGACCACGTGAACTTTCATGGACTCTGGAGACAGTGGGAGAGACCAACAACAGCAAAGCAACGTGCCACGTACCAAGAGACAGATATGCCAAGGTCATGATGAAATTCATGCTACACAAATGAATACCCGAGGGGAGAGAAGGGATGAACGACTGACACAAAGCTGGAGAGGTCAGCAGACTTGGCGAGCCCAAGAGCACGGAGCGTGGGCTCACTAGACAATGTGGTGTGATATGGCACTGTGGGGCCATGCGAGGAGGTGCCATGAGATGAAGCAACAGACTTGCAACTCTGTTTAGGAAGGGCATGTAGATGCTCAGCCCGGACGTATGGAGACATAAGGGGCACCGATAAGGCAGATGGCAAGGCTAAAGAGGGCAGCGGTGGCAAAGAGGTAGAGGAAGAGGGCTCAAAGAGTACTTGAGAGGAAGAGGGCTCCGGGGTTGCCAGAGAGGAAGAGGAAATGGAAGGTTCCGTAGAGGAAGGAGTTTGTAGAAGAAGTGTTGGAGAGGAAGAGGAGCATGCTAGGGAAGGAGAGGAGAGAGCATGCAGAAAAGGAGACAATGGAGAGATCACAGTCTGAGGTGGAGAGAGGGAGGAGGCAGTGAGAGAGACCGAGTGAGGTGAGCCACGATCCAAAGCAAGACAGGACTGCCTCACGGTAGGATCAGCCATTGGGACCCATGCCGAGGGTGCAATAGAAGCAGATGACAAAGAACCCTCCCCTGGTCGAGAAATCAAAGCAAGAGAGGCGGTAGACGAGGGATGAGACAGGTCGCGTTCAAGCACATCATCAAAGAAGAGGGCATCACGTCATTCAATGACGCGGAGCCGGGTGGGATCCCTGAAGTACCACACTATGAAGAAGGAGGTGCCAAGGAAAACTCAAAGACAGCCCCGAGCTTGCCCTCACGATGGTCATTGAGCATCCACACTGTGGAAAAAGAGCCTCGGACACGGGCAATATGCAAGTCGGCACGATGGCCAGTTCACATAGCAAACGAGGTGATGTAATGAGGGAATAGGCCGTGAGGGACATTATTCCAAATCCAATTTGTATATGGAATAGGCTCAAAAGCATAGAGATGAGACTGACCAGAGGCAGGCAGAAGGGAACGCACCCCATCGGCAAGAGTGTGGTTCCAATGTTCAGAGACACCGTTATGCTTGGATGTCTAGGAAGCAGATTGCTCCATGTACACACCCTGGGACTCAAGAAAACAAGAGATGGGAGTAAAGAACTTACCACCACAGCCGCATCGAAAGGTATGGAGCTGACAGTGAAAGGATTGTTCAGCTTGAGGGAGCCAACACTAAAGGATGCCAGTGACATCACTTTTGTGATGAAGAGCAAACACCCAGCGGGACCGGGAGAAATCATCAGTCAGACACAAGACGTAGCGACCCAGACCCCCCAGAAAGTTGTGGGAAAGGGATCCCATGATATTGATATGCACAAGGTCTAGGGGGTTAGAGGTCACAAAATCAGCAGTGCTCAAAGAGGAGTTGTGCATTTTACCTTAGTGCAGTCGAGATAATTTGTGGAGTATGGAGCGGGAAACATATCAGTGTCAAGACTAGTGGCAGGCGGCACGCTTAGCATGCGGGCGATGGTACAGTGTGCATGTGACAGAGGCGATGATGGAAAAGTCGAGTGTGCTCAAGTGACAGAGAGAGTGCAAGTGGATGAGAGAAGAGACAGATGAAGACAAGGGGAGAGAAAGAGGGACACGAAATAGGCGGTCACAATGAAGCTCACAGAGAACACTCTGTCAGAGGAACAGATGGGGAGTATTGCAATGTTGTAGATGGATGTAAATGCCATTCTTTTGTCGTCTAGGGTGGTCACAGACAGCAAGTTGACCTCTAAGTGGGGCACATACTGCCCAATGAGTAGAGGTCCCTGCCCGGCCATGTGAAGCAAACAGCACCCACACCTTGAATGAGGAGAAGTTGCACAAAACCAGTGCACACAAAGTGCACAGAGCCAACAGGGCTGAGGGAGAAAATGATGAACAACAAGAGGTCATGTGGTGGGTGGCACCTAAATGGATGATCCAGAAGCCTTCAAAAACATGGGTAGAAGGGAGCACAAGATAGAAAGAGATTGCATTAGAATGGGTAGCACAGGAGGACGTAGGGATCCTAACACGGTGAGGGAATGAACGGGACTGCCAACCCTCAATCCAGGGAAAGTCATCAGGCAGCCACCCTTGAGCCCTACCGTGAAGGACTCCATCCGGCTCATGCACAAGGGAAGGAGAAATGCCCATCACATCCTCAACTCCCTGATCACGAAGCTAGAGAAGTTTGGTGTGTTGCTTCTTAAGGGCGCACTCCTCAGCACGACGAGTGCAAGATAGCCACTCACTAAGACGTGGCTCAGGAAAGCTGATGCCATCGCGCGACCAGGTGGGTGTCGTGTAGTGAGGAGAGTGTGGTCCAGAGTAAGTGGGTTCCATGGGAGGAGGTACCCAGCCCCAGGATAGGATGGGTCCTGTAGGAGGAAGTGAGGAGCTGTGGTTGGGGTAGGAAACAGGGAAAGAGGAGGTAGAGGATGGTATGGCAACAGTGATGTTGGCACCCGCTGTGGAGGAGGAGGTTACACCTGATCGAGCCCAATGGGATGGCAAGGCCAATGCAAGGCGGGCATCATTGTGGGGTGCCGGACACTTTGGGGCGGAACTCCCTGAGGCTCCACAGTTCCAGCAGGTGACTACTGGTAGGGTGTGGAACCTACCGGCGACCCACCCTCCTTGCGCACGGCCTTTGCCCTTTCCTCGGCCATAACCATCACGACCATGGATAGCACCCTGGGTGGAGTGTGTTGCGGCCATAGTGGTGGTAAATTTGGTGATGGCAGTAGTGAATGTGGCGGTAGATGAGGACGAAGATGTGGTCGTTGCCACAACAACAGTGCGGTGAAGGTGTTTGTTCTATAGATTGTTCCAACAGTTCGTGAGAGGACCCACTGTGCAATAGAGGAAGCCGATGTCAGGGGGTGAGTTGGGTTAAACAGGATCAGCTACAAGGCATTCAAGCTCAATGCAAGGAATTTGCAGGTAAAGATGAGAAATCTCAGAGGTCAGACCCGCCATAATGGAGAAAGCTGGCCAGGTGCTGCTTTTTCAAGGTCACGTAAGAGATGCAAACTGTGGGCCCAGTACGCATCAGCAGATTCATCTGCCTTCATGCATAGCTGATTATACTGTACATTGAGAGCACTCTATGCAGCATGACTGGTGATAGTCTTGCGGCAAAAAATGAGGAGTAAGCTCCAATTGGATTAATATGAAAGCGCTTGGCTGTGTCAACATTGTAGGTGCCAATGTCATCAAGAAGATCATGAGGCCCAACAATGATCAAGGCACGTACAACACTCAGTGCCTCAGAGGGAAAGGGGATGGAGGCGTGGTGGAGGGATCAGCCAGAGAGTAAGACTCCCAAAGTTGCTCACCTTGTACCCGAAACTGAAGTGTGTTTCCCATGAGGAGAAATTTGGTGCGGGCATGTTTGAGATGGTGAGATTACAAAGTCCTCGTATAGCTGTGGGAGTGTAAGCTGTGATTGTGCTGGAATGGAAGAGACATGGACATGGGGATGTATCACAGGGTTTCTGGCAGTCCCCCCCTGCAGTAGTAGACCCAGAGTTGGAAGCAGCTCTCCCACCATTCCCAGCAGTTCTAGCATCACCAGTGCCCCCAGAGCCACGAGCACTCGCAGCACCCACAACACCAGCAAAGGAGCGCATGGAGTGGAGCCAATCCAAGACTATATGTACTACAGCAGTAGCCATCTCAACCTTGGCATCGATGTTGCGCTTAAGTTCTCAGAGACAATGGTGATCAGCACGTCCCTCATGCAAGGCTGCCTGGAGGGCCTCAAGAATGACCACAGGCATGATGGGTAAAGGGGAATGCACAAGGAAGGGATGAGATTAGTGAAGAGTGTCCAATTTAAAATAAAGTGCTCACCACCACTCTGCAAGCTGAAACCGCCACCAGGAGTCACAATAGACCAGTCACTGTGGCGCTAGCACAGAACAGCTGCTGCTGCAGATGCAACAAACATGCTGGTGTCGGTGTTATGCACAAGTATTCTGGGCTCCCCAGTGGGAGCGCGGCCACAGACGACGTCCAGATGGAGCTGACTGCACCTGAGGTAGTGTCAGCTGCTGTGGTGGCACATGAGGAAGAAGGTACCTGTACAACAATGTTAGTGGAAGAAGCTGCCAGAAGAGAGTGGGAGGAAGCTAATTCAGTGTAAAAATCTGTCACACGTGCAACAGCTGTACTTGTGGGAATCCTGCTGGCTCTAGTGGTGGCAGAGACTGTGGTTTCTGCATCCGCGACTACGTCAAGATGATACCCAGAAAGTCTGAGAGTGTCAGAATGTAAGGGGAGCAAAGGAACACGTCCTGGTTGTTCTGGTTAATTGGCGGCACTGACAAGAGAGGCGTTGGAGGTATTGTTTGGACGGGACTTTTTCTCAGGCGGGTCCATCTCAAGAGGAGAATCAGGAATGCACTCAGCAGTGAACGATGAATCCACCTCTCGGTCTCTAACCTCCTCAAAACAACGGAAGCCCTTGCGCAAGTACTCAGCTATGAATCTTCATACCCAGAGGGGGCACTTTGGTGTCGTTCTCGTCCGGCCACACCCAAAGGTCGATCTTCAACAGCTCGTGTGCTGCCATCCATGACGTGCTTTCCTCGTATTTGTATGCTCCATCAGATGAGTGATCTGAGATTTGTGAGTTGACCATGAGGAACTGAGAGGAGGGATTTGCTGCTGCTGCTGCTGCTGCTGCTGCTGCTGCTGCTGCTGCTGCTGCTGCTGCTGCTGCTGCTGCTGCTGCTGCTGCTGCTGTTGTTGCTGCAGCAGCTTCAAGTGCAGCTACGACAGTGGTTGAGAATGCGGCTGTGGACAGGTGCTTTTGATGTTGCTATTCTGTGGCCGTGACTATGGCTGCAAGAAGTGGCAACTGAAGGTGCTGCTACGGCTGCGAATGCGGCTGCAACCAGATGCTGCAGATGCCGATGGTGCAGTTGTAGATGTAGTTTCAAGAAGATTCCAATGCTGCAGGTGCAGTTGCGGCCATGGCTGTTGGTAGATGCAGATGATGTTGCTGCTGCCGTGGTTCCCAAGGGTTGGGGCCAGTGTGGCGGCCTTGATTTGAGGTCGCTGGCACGGATTCGATTGTGGTAGATGCCACCGATGTTGTTACAGCTGCAGACTGACACCGCTTATGCTGATGTCACTGCAGTTCCTTAGGGTTGTGGCAACAGTGCTGTGTTGCTGAGAGTAGAGAGTTGAGAGCAGTCCAGGCAGGGCTGGATACAATGGCAAGATGCCTTGTGTACTGCCGTCGATGTAGCTGCAGTCAATGGCGATCGGTGGTGTGGAAAATGCCACCACCGCCGACGCCACCACAGGTGGAGGAGATGGCAGTGGCACCAAAGACAATACAATAACAGTTAGCAGCGGAGCAGGTGTTGCTGCTTTCAACGATGCTGTGGTCGTGACAGGAGACCTCAACACCCTGATGTTTGTCGGAAAGTGGCCCAGGATGTAGCAGCTAGGAGGGATGGTCCCTCCCCACTCTGATACCAGTAGTTACTCACGTAACTACAGAGAATCATATAATGTGAGGAAAAGATTGTGGGGAAACCCCACTTGACACAGGCCATGGCTCAAAGGCTTGTGGTACTTAGTAAGAATAAAGATTAAGAGCACAATGGGCACTAGGAGAAGAGTTAAGCATGAGGTGGTGAGCGGGAATCCTGGTCGTGCATGATGCATGCCGAGAGCACGCTGCCACCGGGAGATCGAGCCTGACCTGTTGGTATACACCGTGGGCGGCTACTCATCATGCTACAGAATTAATCTGGCTAGATGGCCCCCTAAGCACCCGGCAGGCAGAAAGAGATTCCCCCCAAAACCCATGTGGAAATCGGAGACAACCCTGGCATAGACATCCCTGAGAGAGAAACCAACAGTGAAAGTCACAAAGAACACAGATTATGTGGCCACAGGCCAGTGCTTGAGCGTGTGCTGCTGAGAAGTGTGGGAGCTTCACCACGTATGATGTACATGTCTGATGTACTCAGCATATGGAGCAAGACGCGAGGGCATTATAGGTGCAATAGGAAACCAGCTGAACCACATAAACTAACACCATTTTCATGTTGTTGAGTGGGGAAATTTTATGTTCTTTAAATTTGAAGTGGGCACGTCTTTCAGCCCAAGTGAAATTCGATACTTCCACTGAAGTTTTACCGTCCAATCTGATCTAATCTGACACAAGTACAGATCAGTTATGGACCGAATTTGTTACATTGAAAGGATTGAATATGATATCTGGTCCAATTTAACAACCTTGACCCCCTTTTCTAGTAGGCTGACAATAGCACAACTCAAATGACATGTCGACCAAGAGGATATTGTTGGCTCGAGGGTGAGTGTGCACCCTGGCTTCCTAGCAGATTCTGTGGCTTCTAGAGTGTCCCTTTGTAGGCTGTCCTTTTTCCCACCTAGGAAGGCATCCCTTCCCTCCACTAGAAGCTTCTGCCCCTTCCTAGATTCCTCAGCTTGCTTCTAGTAGGAGGGAAGGGATCCAGAAGAACAAGAAACCTCTAGATGCCTTGTAGGACAAGTCACCCCTTCCAGAAGGTGTGACACCTTCTTGGATCTTACCCTAGCCTTCTAGAAACTTAGTGAGGTTCTTTGGAAGTTGAGCTAGCATCCTGAAACCTATTTCTCCACCTCCCTTGAGGCAGGGGAGAAATTCATCTTGTGGGACTTGAACCTGGACCCCTGCCTCTAGATGTGGACAGCGTTAACCACTAAGCCACTCGAGCTTGTCTTTCTGGTGTTCCTTTCTGGAGTCACTCCTGCCATGATGAGGAGCATCACTCTAACAATCTCCCCCTTGCACATCACCCATGGCGGTTGTCCATGATCCTTGCAACTCAAGAGGCTTGGGAAAGCCCAAGCTCCATGCAAGTAGCATCATGCCGGTCCTTGGGTTGTGCCTTTGTCATGGCATCAGCAAGCATGTGATTTTTGCCACAGTGCACCAGCACCACATCACCCTTTGCAACAAGGCCACCTGCAAAGTAATGCCTGATCTCTTTGTGCTTGGTCCTCCGGTGTAGCACAGGGTTGTTGGTTAGGTTGATGGCACTCATGTTGTCAACGTTGAGTGTTGTCGGCTTCTTCTGCGGTACCCCAATCTCCTTGAGCAAACGCCGCAGCCATAGCACCTCCTTTGCGACTTCCGCCAGCGCAATGTACTCCGCCTTAGTGCTGGATAGCGCCACACATTCCTGCTTCCAGCTTGCCCAAGAGACCGCTGCACCACCAAGCACAAAACCATAGCTCGATGTTGACTTTCGGTCATCAACATCACCTGCCCAGTCAGCGTCAGAATAGCCAACCAACTCGAGAGAGTCTGTCCGGGCTCCCCCTCCAAACACAAGTTGCAACTATGTTGTTGCCTTCAAGTAGCGGAGGATTCTCTTGACCGCTTGCCAATGTAGTGGCCCCGGATCAACAACATAACGGCTCAATTGTCCCTTGGCAAAGGCAAGATCAGGCCGCGTTGCCACCATGGCATGCATTATGCTGCCAACTACGGACTGGTAGAGTACTCCAGCCATCTCCTCTTCATCCTCCGTGCTTGGGCCCATGCTCGAGCTCAGCTCACATGTTTTTGTCATAGGCATGCCAACGGGGTTCCACTCCTCCATGTTGTAGCGGCGGAGCACCTCCTGCACATGTTTTTTTTTGCCCCGTCTCCAGCGTGCGTGCTTTGCGGTCCCTCTTGATGGCAATGCCTAGGTAGTAGTCAAGCTAGCCCATGTCCATCATCTTGAACCAGCCGCCAAGTTGTTTCTTCAGGCTTTTGAGCTGCCCCTCATCCGAAGACGCAAGGATGAGGTCATCCACATGGAGAACAACAATTTGGTGGAGCCCCAAATGCTTGCGCACGTACACCCTGTGATCCGCCTCACAGCACTTGAAGCCAAACTCACCCATGAAACTGTCCATCTTGAGGTACCACATGAGTGGAGCTTGCTTCAGTCCATAAAGCACCTTGCAAAGCCAGCACACCTTCCCTTGCGGTGCATCCACCCCCTCTGGCACCTCCATGTAGACTTCCTTGTCCAAGTCGTCATTGAGGAACGCAGTTTTGACGTCCATTTCGTGGATCTCGTAGTGGCGTGCCGCTGCCACCAAGATGAAAGTGCAAATGGAGGCGCACTTGGCCACTAGTGCGAAGGTCTCATCGTAGTGCGTCTCTTTTCTCTAGGCATACCCTTTCGCCACGAGCCGTGCCTTGCACCTTTCCACCTCCCCCTCCTTCGTGAGATTCTGCCGGAAGACCAACTTGGAGCCAATAATTTTCTCGCCCTCTGGCCGGTCAACCAGCTCCCAAGTGCCATTCTCCTCATGGGAGGCGAGCTCAGATTTTATCGCTCCCTCCCACTCAGCCCCATCCTTCTGCTGCAGTGCCTCTTTCACAAATTGAGGCTCTTCTTGCGTGAAGAATGCTTGTGCCAACCCAGTCCAAATACCCTTGTCGGCATCGTACCTCTTTGTCCTTCTTCGCACACGGCTGCTTGTGCGGGGCTGTTGAGGCGGTTGTTTTTGCTTTCCCCTTTTGGCGTCATCCTCTCCAAGAGCCTGCTCTCCCTCTCTTGGAGACCTTGGAGACATAAGTCGACTTCCAGTCTCAACACCCAGATGTAGTGCTTTGGACTCCTCACCTGAATTGGCTAGAACAAAAGTCTGTCCCTCGCCCATCCCTGGGGCGATCCTCTCCGGTTGGTGCTGCTAAGGACGTTACTCTCATTCACGTCCTCTATTGTATCCCCCTCAAGGAGTGGCATCCACTTCCCCCTCTTGGAGAGACCTTCCTCCTTGTCCGTCCAACGACTTTTCTCATTGAATGTGACGTTGCAACTCCGCACAATCTGCTGTCTCCTTGGGTCAAAGAGCTAGTACGCCTTGCTTCCGCTCTCGTGCCTAAGGAGAATACACCGGCGGGGTTGTGGATCCAGCTTGCTCCATCCCTCACGTGCCTGCACCACTGCATGTGCAATGCAACCAAATATATGGAGGTGAACCACTGCCGGCTTCCTCCCGCTCCACACCTCTTGTGGCGTCTTCCACACCTTGCTCTCCTTGTCGTTCAGTGGCTTGGTCGGCGTGAGATTCATGATGTACACTGCAGTCTGTGCCGCCTCCGCCCAATACCGTTGTGCAAGGCCAGCGTCGCTTGACATGCATTGCACCATGTTAAGGATTGTGCGATTCGCTCTCTCCGTGACACCATTCTGTTGCGGGAAGTGTAGAGTTGTTTTGTGCCACTCAATCCCCGTGCTCTTCATCCATCCAAGGCAGCCCAAACATTCACGGCCATTGTCGCTCCGAAATTTCTTCACCTTCAACTCCGTTTGCCGCTTCACATCTGCCACAAACTTTTGCATACACGTAAGAACTTCACTCTTCCGCTTGATGAGATAGAGGTACTGTTTGCGGCTGTGGTCGTAGATGAAGGTGAGGAAGTAGCGAGCTCCGCCAATGGAGTTCTCAAGCGGTCCACACACATCGGTGTGTACCACTGCCAACTTTGCCAATGCACGTGTCCCCTTTGACACAAACAGCTTCCGTGTTGCTTTGCCAACAACGCATGGCTTGCATACGGTCTCCTTGGTTGCATCAAGGCCCCTGATTTGGAGACCCCGCACCACCTCTCTCTTTGCCATCTCCTTCAACGTTGATGGAGGTATATGGCAAAGTCGGCGGTGCCACAGGTCCAAGTCTCCTTCATCCTTAGTTGCAAGATTGGCGGTGTTGGAACCCGCCTGGCTGTTGACTATCTTGGCGCATAGTAGGTACAAGTCGTCCTTCCTCTTGGCGCGCACAATCACCTCGCCTTTGTCCTCCTTGCGGATGATGACCTGCTTCTTCGTGAAGAGCACCTCAAGTCCTTTGTCGGTAAGGCGGCTGACGGAGAACAGGTTTGCCCCAAAGTTGGGCATGTGGAGCACATCGTGGATTGTGCTTGTGACAGACTCTCCGTCTACAATTGACTCAATGCGGACGTTCCCCTCACCGGCGGCCACCTCTGCTTTGCCATTGGCCACTGTCATGCGTCTCTTTGAGGCGCCGTAGGTGACAAATGCCACCCTCTTGCATTGGGTGTGGCGGTCTGATCTGGAGTCAAGGACAGCAACTCCCGGATCCTTCAAGTTGGTGGAGTTGTATGTCATGAGGGCCAGCTCGTCCTTTTTCCTGCCCCGCTACGACCGGTCTGGTTTCTTCTTGGAACAGTTGTGTGCATAGTGGCCCTCCTTGCCGCAGTTGAAGCACTCCCCTTTCTTGTCATCCTTCTTGGTGCCCGGCTTAATACCCTTCCACTTGTCGCCTAGGCCTCCACCTTGAGGGTGTCTGGTGTACGCAGAAGTTGATACCACTGCACTCTCTTGACCGCCATCTCTCATCCACTCATTAGGCACGTACTCTACAATGTTCGAGTGCTTCAGCTCGTCCGAAGGCCAGCCACCAAGGACTGTGATCATGGGATTCAAATTGTCCGGCAAGGTAAGAAGGAGGATGATGGCTTCGAGCTGAGATTCAACCTCCCAACCAGTGGCCACGTATTCCGCTGCGAGTGACTCAATCTGCTGCATGATCTCCATGACGTTGTTACCTTTGTTGGCTCAAAGGGTGACGAGCCGTTTGAAGATGAAGAGCTGATTGGCGAGGTTGCTTGAATGGTAGATGGAGCAGAGTTTTGACCATGCTTATGCTGCCAGGGTGCATCCTTGGATGTGCCCAAGTTGTGGCGGGCATAACGCAGACAAAAGGAGCGCCAACGCCTTTTTGTTGTGCTTCTTGTAGGCCCCCTTCACCTCAGCCATTGCAGTCTCCGGTGGGGCAGTCTCATCACCCTTCACAAGCTCAAGCAGTCCCTTATTGTCGAGGAAGACCTTAAACTGCCACCTCCACAAGGAAAATCCTGTCCCATCAAACTTAAGGACAATGTGGCTGCACTCTTGCTCTTTGGCGGCCATTTCTTGATCTAGGAAACGTCAAAAAAAGCTGGCTTGCGACCTCTTCACGGTGTGGAACCATACTCCTTTGTTGGCTTGAGGGTGAGTGTGTAGCCTGGAGGGTCCCTAGAAGTGGCTGGTTCACACCACCAACATTTTTTGGAGAGACTGAAACTGTGGAGGCAACTGGTTCCAAGGATGGCAGAAAACTAGTCATAGAGTGTGGCAATAGTTTTGGCCTCAATTTACTGAGAACACACTCTTGATCAAGGCTCACAAGCAGAGGAATTTTGCAGCCACAGATCTAAGCTTTCTAGAACACCAAAGCATGCCAGATTTGAAGCTTCCTACCAGAGTCCATGGCTTCTAGAGTGTCCCTTGGTAGGCTGTCTTTTTTCCCACCTAGGAAGGCATCCCTTCCCTCCGCTAGAAGATTCTGCCCCTTCCTCGATTCCTCAGCTTGCTTCTAGTAGGAGGGAAGATATCCAGAAGACCAAGACACCTCTAGATACCTTGTAGGACAAGTCACCCCTTCTGAAAGGTGTGCCACCTTCGTGGACCTTACCCTATCCTTCTAGAAGCTTAGTGAGGTTCTCTAGAAGTTGAGCTAGCTTCCTTGCACCCATTTTTCCACCTCCATTGAGGCAGGGCAGAAATTCATCTTGTGGGACTTGAACCTGGGCCCCTACCTCTAAATGTGGACACCATTAACCACTAAGCCACTTGGGCTTGTCTTTTTGGTGTTCCTTTTTGGAGTCACTCCTGCCATGGTGAGGAGCATCACTCTAACAGAGATTCTGTGACGGAGAAAACACAAGGAAAAGAAACAGTGGGATTTTTTAGTCCGTGGAGACAGGTGAGGGAGAGAGCAAGAGGGTGTGAGGAAGCAAGCGATGCCATGAATCTAGGCGTGTGCTTCTCACTTAAAAGAAAATAGAGAACAGAGAAGATGGGATAAGGCTCACGCAGTGAAGCAAGCCCCGCGCATAAAATGAAAGATGGAACTTTCTGCCCCTGGGGTAGAGCCAGACCTCACAGAGAAAACTAAGAGGGGCTACCATTGGAAAAGTGTGACAGCATGACCTGAGCAGGATCATGAACCCATTTTTGGCCATACCCAAAAGGAATCTGACAACCAACACGTGCAAGCTAACATGGTCTACATCACATTAGTTCATGTCGTATGCATGGATGTCACAAGCAGTCCGCGCTGGTAGGAAAACCATATGAATATTCCAATATTCATGTTATTGCCAGGTGTTGTGTCATCTACTGGACGAGGTGTAATGTGGGCCAGCATGTGTATTTAGCTTTCAATGAACACCACTCCCTGTGAACAGCAGCCATGTTGATTTACACTCCCACACAATGTATCCACTTGTGTGTGTGTGTGTGTGTGTGTGTGTGTGTGTGTGTGTGTGTGTGTGTGTGTGTGTGTGTGGTGTCAAGTGGAAAGAGATTGTATTGTCACTCATTTGGCTAGAAACTAACTATCTCCTTGACCCGCAAATGTACAATTTCACACACAACAGAGCGGTTCGAGGAAGGCACAACGACAACATGGCTGCAAGAGGATAACACCATGGTAGGCACACGGTTAAGTCAGTCAGGTACACTTTGTGCACTACTTGAAGTGCAGCGTCTAGGTATTTCTCACGTAAGAACTTGGTTTTTTGCGTTACGTTATTCAAAACAAACACAGGGCATCAGCAGGGGTGGTCGTGGCCAAGTACGCGAGCGGACCAATGAAACGGGGTTAGCTGGTGTTATTGACTTCCCCTCTCCTAGATTTGGCACATCAAGAGATTTCAACAGCCTCTGGATGGCAAGGGTCATGGGAGTCGAGGCAGACAGGAATGCAGGCACAAGGGGCAACACTTTCTCCCAGGCCTCACACATATGAAGCATGGACGTGGAGAGAGCAGTGCTTCCAGTTCTATTTGAGCTCCACGCCAAGGACAAGTCAAGAGAACCCAATTTCCTTCATTTTTTAAGCAGATTACAAGAAGGTCTTCATTTATTGGACAAAAGAGGAACTAGGAGAAGTAAAGAAGAGATCATCAACATAGACCAGGATGGAAGTAAAGGAGGAGGAAAGAAGACTCAGAATAACCCTCCTTTCTTGAGAGTGGTTTTCATCTCCACATTCTAGCAGGGAGAGGAGCTTCATTATGTACAAAGCCTTGACTTTTCGCCGGACCTTATTGTTTCCGTCTGTTAAGTCAGGAGGCTCGACCATGTAAATCTCCTCTTCCAGTGTGTTTTCTAGATTTTTTCACATATCCTTGATCCAGTCATTGCATGCCACCACAATGAGAAGAGCACGATCAGTGCTGTGTTGCTCAACAGGGGCAAATGTCTCATTGAAATCAATGCTATGGATATCAGGGAAACCTGTGGTAGTCAACTGTGTGTTTTTCCGTGTGGCCTGCCCTTGTAGAACCAGCATGCAGAGACGGGCTCCACAATCTCAAATACATCGTGCTCATGGAGTACGGCAAGATCCTCTTGCATGGAATTCTCCCAAAGCAAGGAATCAGTAGCCCTGTGAGCCTCACAAACAGTTGTAGGATTATTTACAAGGGAGAGAGAGGCCACTTGCAGCCAAACAGGCAGCAACATAGCCTGAGACAGCGACGTTTATGGAACCTTGAAAACCCTTAGCAATGAGGGATCACCTAATAGCAATGCCAGGATACATGACATTGACACTGAGGCTACACGGGGCCATGGCAGTGAGACCGAGGGTGTGAAGCTTGACGTTGCTGGACACCACCCCACTGTGTGAGGGTAAATCTTGGAGCCTGCCCGCACTTTTGTAGGGGTTAGGAAGAAGCAGTATTGCGACCTCCAGCTCTGGAACAGGATCCAAGACTGAACCTGGGGGCAATGTCATTAAGGCAAGGGGCTTTGTCGAAGATGACGTGACAAGCGAGAGAGGGTCAGCTTTGTGAGAGGGACAAGAAGAGGAGGGGATAGGTGACAAAGAAGCATTAGATGGCAACACGGGTGGTGATGGAGACTGAGATTTATATGACTATGTGGACACAAACTTTGAAGACTTGGAGGAGGAAGTGTCCACCAAGCGTGAGATCCTCTGATCAAAGGATGAGAAATTCCCCACCTCAGCCAAGAGAGGGGGGTGAGAGACTTGGCAGAGGCAAGGCAATCAAGATCGTGCTTAAAGACGGACACAAAGAACTGAGAATCATGGGACTCTGTAACACAGCAATGAGGCGGGTTCTGAAAGCGCTAGGCCTTTGATTGAGTGGACACGTCAAGAAATGCATAGAGACAACCATGACTGGTTAGCTTGCCATCACGGTGGTCCTCAGGGACCAACACAGCAGTGTCGCAACCGGGAAGTGGCCCGACAACCTTTTCAACATTCAGAAAGGCCGTGGGGAACACACTTTCAAACCCAGGTCACGTAAGACTTAGCCTAAAACTAAAAGAAAGGAGAACAGCCGGATTCCAAGATAAGGGAGCGCAAACCATCAGCAATGGTATGGTTCCAATGTTCCAAAACACCATTCCACCATGGTGTACAGATCAGACAACGCCATACGCACCCCCTGAAACTCAAGAAGATGAGGCATGGGCCAAAGTAACGCACCATCACAATCACACTGACAAGAATAGTGCGGTAATAATATAAATCACTAATCCTCAATGAATTGCCGTCACCATTAGGGGTCGTCGTCGAACCAAAACTTGGTCTTTTCGTACCCACAAAACTCCTTGTAACCCTTCACGAACAGCCTCACAAGGTACGGGTCTTGTTTAACATTAACGTGTTGATCTGAGCCCTAAGATCTGGTCGTTGACTTAGAGCAACTGCCGAATTTGTTTTTCCGGTCGGTACTCAGTGTCGTAGTCGAAGTTGGACTCGAGAAATTCCATCCATTGAGTTTGTCAATGGCTTATATTTGGCTGGGTCTTGAGATGTTTCAAGGCGTGATGGTGGGTGCGGATGATGCATAGCTGGCATTCCATGTAGCATTGCCATGACTTGAACACATGCACGACCGCAAGCGTTTCCTTTTCGTGCACCATGTAGTTTGATTGCTGCCCGTGTAGTTTACTTGACATAAACGCAACTGGTCGTTCTCCACCTCCGTCTCCTTGGAGGCAAACAGCTCCGATGGCTCGTTCACATGCATTGGTGGCCGTGATGTAGTCCACCATTGGATCTACCAATCCTAAGGTTGGCGCCAATGTCAGAGCGTTTTTCCAAAAATAAACACTTCTTGTACGCACTCCCCTCAATTCCACTCTGTAGTTTTCTGGGTGAGATCGGAGAGAGGTGCTGATACTTGGAGGTAATCCTTTGCAAATCAACATTAGTAGTTGGAGAAGCCCAAAAGTACATGGATTTCATGGACATCTGTGGGTGTCCGCCGATCAGCAACCGCTTCCACATTTTTCGGGTCCATGGTAATCCGTCCGCTACCAATGATGAGGCCAAAAACATTGATCGAACGGCAACCAAAGTCGCACTTTGAGAGTTCACTCAATTCTTTCTCTATTTGTAGAACCTCAAGAACTTTTTGGAGATGTCCATTGTGCTCCTCTGGGATGCACCTGTGCACCAGGATGTTGTCAAGATACATGACGACGAAGTCATCAAGGAACAGGCGAAAAAATGCTGTTCATCACCGACATGAATGTTGCGGGGTCGTTGGTGAGTCCAAACGGCATAAGCGTGAACTCGAAGTGCCTGTATCTGGTGCGAAATTTTATCTTCTTCACATCCTTATCAGATACACGGATCTGATTATAGCCACTGCGTCAATCAATTTTACTTAGAATTCGGGCCCCACGCTCGCATCCGCATCTTTCCTGTTTCTTTTTCACCAAAACTACTGTTGCGGCATAGGGTGGAGGGTTGGATGAATCCTTACCCAAGCATCTCGTCCAGCTATTTATTGAATTTGGTCAGCTCGTGGTTGCTCATCTGACAGGTCCCCTTTACTGTTGGTTGTTGTCCAGCTTTAGGTCTATATGATGGTCGATATTGCATTGCAACGACAATTATTGGGGTACTTCCTCAAGAAAAACCCCTTCAAACTCCTTGATGAGCTCAACAAATTCCTCTAGTACAGCTACCAAATTCTTGGGTGTCGTTGTCATCGATGTTGATTCGGCAGCTGCAATTTTTTCCACTTCCCTTGCTTCCACATGGACTAGCCATGCTTGAGCTCCATGTTTTAGGTACCGCTTGGCCATATCTAGAGATGTTGGTTGGTTTTTTGTAGCTTTCGCAACATCCTCTGCTACTTCCATCTCCGCTGCTTCCCGTAACCGTGGCTGCATTACGGGTCGCTTGACCACAGGCGAGTGTCGTATTCTGCCATTAATGCTGACTTAGACTGCTCCACTCCTCCAATGAACCTGTGGATTTTGCCAATATAAGAAATCTCACCCGAGGATAGTTTTTTGGTCCCTCATAGGGAAAGTCCTCCGGACCGTTACATCGTGCAGATCTCTGATGTACAGCTGGAGTGGTATGCGAAGTTGATGGATCTGCAATCATCCGTCGACAATTTTTCCTTCAAAAACTCCTGGTTAGGTCTGCAAACCCAGCTTCCGAACCATGTCATTGCTGAAAAAACTATACTAAGTTACTCCGTCCAGTAGTGTTGGAGCCGTTCTGCAACTTTTATGATCCCTTGGTTACACTCATAACAGTATTGCCCGTAAGTTATCCACGTACCTCTTGTCAAACTTTGCAATCTTACGAACCGTTGTTTGCGATGATGTGAACCGCTCAGATGGGCGATTGGTCGGCGTAGATTTTTCTGACCGGATAGGAGCCTCGCCATCTCCTCTTGCCCGCTACCATTTTGTGACTTATTCTTTTGCGACTTCCCCCCCCTTTTTGGCTTGTTGGTTCTGCTTTCATCAGTCTCGCGAGATATGACCTTGTTTTCTACAAGTCCAGCAGAGACATTGATCGCGCCAATTGACGGTGTCAATTTCCATTCGAAATGAGGTTTCCACCGGCCACGACTTTCCTCCACCATGGTAAGGATTGTGGCTTTGGGGTCGCCAACCGTTGGATTCTTTCATCCAAGCGTTGAAGTCATCACTGTCGATGTGGTCGGCTGCTATGCTCATTCGCGGAAGGTCATTTTGGATGTCGAAAATGGCAATTGCTTGCCAAATATCTCACTTGAGGCCGTTGTTATAGTAGAAACACAGCTGGTAAGGGGTGAGGCCACTGCCGATGATGACTTTGTAGAAACTCCTAGTGCAATCTACCACGCTCAACGGCTCACACATCCGTAAGATTATGTACCGTGTGTCAGACTTCTCGTTTAGCTTCCCAAAGCGAGCGAGCGCAGCAAGCACAACGTCGAGCCATGTTTCCAGTGGCATGAAGGAGTCGTACCACGTTGGATTGATCTGCTTGAGAGGTAGTACGCCTACGGTCCAGGATGTGAGAGCAGTCGATAGATTCATTGATGCATCTCCGTTGGTCTCCTACTGTCGTTGGATGGTCTTTAGATCGGACCACAAACTCAACGCCGTGCCACGCAAAAGCGAGGCCATGAGGTCAGTTTTTCCTTTATCGGTCTTGAGCCTGGCAGTGGTGAAGTACACCTCCAAACTCATCAGCCACATCCTGACAGTCGGTCCATTGGAGTTTGAGGGATTGAACATCTGAAGGAATTCCAGTTGTAGTTGGGGTTCACTCCAGAGTTACAACTTTCTCTCAATGAGCAATGCTTTGCACGCACGAGAAATTTAAAGGTCCTCCATCGTTGTGTTGAGCCGTTGGAGTATATGGTTGTTTAGGCTCTCGAGTTCCAACAGTTTCTGGTATAGATGTTCATTGATTCACGCTTATCGGCCGGTGCCTCCCATCGTTCCAGGTGTCGACCCAACAGGCTACAGCGGGGGCAAAGGGTTTGCCAAGCCTGAAAGGTCTGTTGCTGGATTGGCCCTTGGGTTCGTTAGTGCTGCACCATTCATCACAAACGTTGTCGCTGCCTCCTGGTCTGCCTAGAGAGCACCGTCATTTGCGAACTGCTGATCCGCCATCGCCAGAGTACTCATCAAGGATTGCTACTCGTCGCCGGTTGCGCTTGCTCCGTTCACCGTTTTCGTCACGAAATCTGCCATCTTCTGAACGGTGGAGATGGGCTAAGAGCTCGTCCATTGCCCCTCCAGCATCACTACACTCTAATACCAAGTGTTACACCTACAGATTGGAGGTGGTTCACAAGGATGAGGTGCGGGAAAAAAGACAACTTGGGGTTTTGGGACAAATGGATAGCTTGTATTACGCAATAAGTCTACTTCGATGACAAGTTTTGAGTATGTCGGGTACATACATACAATGTCGAGAATGAGAATGAGACATAAGCTGGGTCTCTGGCATTTGAGCTGGGCAACGCGTGCGAGGTCACGCCTGGAGTGGTGGATTTGAGAAGCTCCACCGAGAAGTCAAGGGGCTTAGAGAATATGTCAACGATTCTTTATGAAGTACGAGCATCATCAAAAAGTCAAACAAACCATATCAAAACATTGATATTGTCTGTGACACTTCTGTTGACTATTTTGGAAAGTGGTCAAAGTTGTCAAAAACTTCTCGAATGGGACACCAGAGGTCGGAGCAGTTGGCCTCGTCCAAGCAGCAGAAAATGCTGAAGTCGTCACGCGGTGGGCCATGAATACAATAGTAGAAATGCCCACTCCTGAGGTTTTGGGACTCGTGTCCGTCAGGGACATAACACACCGCAAGTTGACCTCAGCATTTTATACTGTTCAGCCGAGGGAATTCTGATCACTTGCCCTGAACTCCGGTTTTTCGCTCCCTGAGCTTTTGACACTATGGACCACTTTCCATAATGGTCGATAGATGTATAGAAAATGGTATTCATAGTATTAATAATGTTTTGTCGACTTCTCGACAATGCTAGAACAACAAAACCGCACCTCGTTTTTTTTTTAACCCCCTGACTTCTCGGTGGAGTGTCTTGAAGCGTCTACTCACGATGCAACGCCGCATGCGTCGCTTAGCTGGAGCTCCGAAGTGCCAACATATACCTCATTGTGATCCTTGGCATTGCATGTATGAGCTTGAAATGTTCGACAATTTTCATAGAAGTCCACTTTCTGCTAAATAAAAAATGATCTATGAGTCCCAATTCCTCAAGTCGTCTTTTTCTCCGTACCTTATCCTTGTGAACCACCCACGTTCAACTGGGAGTGACAGTGACTGGTTCCAAGGTTTTCCAAAAAAAAAAAGAATCAAACTCTCAAACCGTATCTATAAAATTATAGGTTTTTGTGGGCTTCTCAACAATGCTAGACTTATTCAAAGAAGCGCCCAAAACATTTTGAACCTTCTGGACTTTAAGGCAGAGTTTCATCAAAGCACCCATTCATGAAGAAGCTGCACACACACCAATGAAAAATGAAATGATGCCTTTTCATTTTTTCACAATGAAATCCATGTTTTTGAAGTTTCAAATACTTGTCATCCAAGTACACGTGATGATAGCTAAACATCACCAAATATTTGTAACGGATTTGACAGAATCCTTGGCCGACTAGGCCAAAACCGCGGTGCTTGAGGGTCTCCGACCCTCAAGCCATCCCGTCTCACCGCCCATAGTCTCAGGTGACCCTCCTCATGCCAGGTGGCTCCTTCGACCGACCAGCATGGCAATGCCACGCTACATAACAAATCAATTCTAAATTAACTACTTGCACATCAGCTTGTAACTGCATAACAGTGGTAAATGTTTTCCCTTTGTTCGGGTTGTTACGAACAAGACGTACACAAGTCCCTATGCTTCTAGAGTGGGCATTTCTGTTACTACACAAACAGCCCATCACGTCGCAAGGACCGCATTTTTCACTCCGATAGCCGAGGGCAAACTGGCCAACTGCCCCGCCCCCAGTGGATATTCTCGAACCTTCTGACAGCATTGACCACTCTCATAAACCTACGAACAGAAGTGTCACGATCTTTTGGTCGACTTCTTGACGACTCTCGACAAATATTGATTTATGAATATGCATCCCACATCTTCAAAGTCGATTCTCAAAGACCCCCGACTTCTTGGTGGACCTTCTCGAATCCGACCACTCACGACACAAGTTTACACACGTCGCTAGACATTCGACCCAACGACCTCGACTATGCTTCATTCGTAACTTGTCACTTGTATAGACATGTTCGATCATTTCGACACTTGTCATTGAAGTGCACTTACCGCTAGTTATAAACTGCTCAAGTGTCCCAAATTCTAAATCGTGTTTTGCCTCGCAACTTCTACCTGTTTACCATCTACACCCCATTCGGCGTAACACTTGGTATCAGTGAACATCGGTGCTGGAGAGGCATTCGACCACTTTACCCATTTGGATGACTACCTCGCACAAGTCTTCAGCGCATCTCGCACGTCAAGACTTCGCAGATTTTGCAACTACGACGTGAGGCAAACGAGCACAACCGACGATTAGCAGCGGGTCTTCAACAAGGTCTTCGATGATGAAGGAGTAGAACGCGCCAATGCACGCGAACCCTGAAGCGACAACGAATGCTTGCGTCTCAAGCTTTGCGGTACCTGCAACTACCCCTACGGCTTCGGCGACCAATCTGGTGACGGATCTGATGGCGACGAACCAACCGTCCCTACCAACAGCCTGGATGAGGTACAAAATGACAAGCATGAATCAACAAGGAACTGACAAGCAGGATCTCCGCACTCAAGGGCATCAATAGTCACCTACTCCAACAACTCAACGTCGTGACGGAGGCTCTTCGCAATGCAAGCGCACATGAAGCGGTGCTTGTCGAGAGAAATTCTCAACTCTTGAGCGAACTCAAAATTTGTCTGGCTCCACCAGAACCATTGGATCTTGCAAACTCAAAAGGACCAGCAGTTTGGATGTGGATGACGAGTTTGGAGGTATACTTAAACCGCTACTTAGGTCAATGACGATCAAAAGAAAATTGACCTCGCGACCGCACTTTTGTGTGGCACAGCGTTAAGTTGGTGGTCCAGCCGAAAGACCATCCAACGGCAGCAGGAGTCCGGCAGAGCATCATCAACGGCTCACGGTGCCCGTCTCATGTCACCAACCGTAGGCATTCTACCTTTGGAGTAGATCAACCCACTATGGCAAGACGCACGGATGCCACCAACCAACTAGAACAAATGCTTGCGCGTGATGCTCGCACTCTTTGGACGACTGAACCAAAAGTCCGAAGCATGGTACAAACTCCAACGTCTACAAAAGCAGTCCAACGTGGCAGAGTACACGTGGAGATTCTGCAAGATTATCACCGGAGCAGACATCGCCCCTGACGAACTCTGTTTCCATTTCAACAACGGCCTCAAAGTAGACATCCGGCAAGCAATCACCACTTTCAGCATCCAGAACAACTTGCCGCGGATGATCGCAGCAGCAGAAGGGATCGACATCGCCGACTACAACGCTCAGATCCAGGAATCCTATGGCTGGCTATCTCCTAACCACAATCATGATGGGAATGGAAAAACCCAGTTGGCAGTCTCCTCGACTCTGATGGAAGTAGAGGTTGTCGACCAGAGAGACACGTGAACCTGCTACAACTGCGGAAAAGTCAGAAATATCACTCGCAACTGTTGAAGCAAGCAGTAGACCAAAAAGGGGGGGAAGTCACAGAAAACAAGTTGGGGAACAACAGAGGGCAAGAGTAAAAGGCGCAACTCTTGTCCATGAGGAGCGATTTGCGCCGAACGATTGCCCATGTGAACGACTCACATTGCCGAAGAGCGTTTTTGAGATCGCGAAGTTTGACGAGGGGTACGAGGACGACCAACCAGCGATACGACTAAAATTCCACCCTCGAGGATGCAGAAGTTGCAAAACAGTACCAACACTATTGGATGGAGGAATTTCACACAGCTTCGTAAGAAACAACATGGTTCACAAGCTGGGTTTGCAGACTGAACCAGGGGTATTTAAAGGAAAAACCGTTGATGGGAGACTACAGTTACGTAGACTCCAAGAACCACTATGACTACAAGTGGGAGATCTACGGGATGTAGCGGTTAGGAGGTCTTGTCCAATGAGCGACCACAAAATCATCCTCGGACGTGATTTCTTGTACCACTACAATCTGCAGATCGACTCGAAGAGCGGTGACGTCTACGTGGAGATCGACAGCCGTGTGCGGGACGAACGTTGACAACAAAAGCAGTGGAGGTCGTCACAATAGCCGAAAAGCAACAACTGGTGCAGCCGATACCGTTTAACGTGGCCAAGCACTGTATGCAATGAGGAGGTCGTGCGTGGCTCATACATGTCGAGCCAATGAGAGAAGCGGAAGTGGCAGCAGCTGACTCATTATCGGCCTCATCAGCCTCAACGGCCTCGATGAAGTACGCGATGGTACTCGATGAAGAGTTCGAACCACTCATTGAGTTTGCGAACATCTTCCCCAACGAACTCCCAAAAACTTTACCTCCTCTGCCAGACATTGACCATCGCATGGAAGTGAAGCCGGGCAGCAGACCTACCATCCGAGGGCCATGTTGGATGAGTGATCACGAGCTGACCAAGCTAAAAATGTAGCTCAACAAAATGCTCAATTAGGGGTTCATCCGCCAATCCCACGTCACCATACGCCGCACCAGCATTATTCGTAAAAAAAGAAAACTGGCGAGATGCGGATGTGCGTGGATTATCAAGCATTGAACGAGGCTACCGACAACAACCGCTACCCTCTCCCTCAAGCCAACGAACTTTTTGATCAACTCCGAGCCCATATTTTTAGCAAAATCAACTAACGCAGCCAGTATTACCAGATACGCGTGGCAGACGCCGACATTGAGAAAACGGTGTTCTGAACTCGATACGGGCACTTCAACTTCACGGTCATGTCGTGTGGACTCACAAATGCCCCGACGACGTTCATGGCGGCAATGAAAATCTTTCGGCCGTACCTCGACAACTTTACCGTGGTGTACCTCAATAACATTCTTGTGTACAGCAGCACCCCGGAGGAGCATGATGGACATCTCCAAAAAGTTCTCAAAGTTTTACAAAGAGAAGTTTTTTGGAAAACTCTCTAAATGCGACTTCGGTCGTCGTTTGATCGAGTTTTTGGGTCACGTCATCAACGGTGGAAGGATCACCATGAATCCGAAAAAAGTGGCAGCAGTCGTTGATTGGCCGACGCCGACTTACGTTTGAGAAATTCAAGTTTTTCTTGGATTCTGAAATTACGACCGGTGATTCGTACAGGACTACGCACGAGCGTCAGCGTCTCTTTCTGACCTCACTCGAAAAGAAAACGAGTGGCGGTGGGGAGACAAAAAACGAGAAGCGTTCACCGCTTTGTTGAACGCTCTGTCCTCGGCGCCAGCCCTACAATTAGCCAATCCAACGGTTGACTACGTCATGGCTAGGGATGCGTCAAACCGAGCCATTGGCGCGATCCTCTAGCAAGACCATGGAAACGGCAAACAAACGGTCGCCTTTATGTCTCAAAAGCTGCAAGGACAAGAACTCAACTACGTGGTCCACAAAAAGGAGATGTTGGCGATCGTACACGCGTTGAAGACATGGCGATGCTACTTTGAGTGTTGCCGATTCGTCATATGCATTGACCACCACATGTTAAGATATTTGAAAATGTAGCCAAATCTCAGCCGACAACAAACCCAATGGATGGAGTTCCTTGAGTTTGGATTCGACTACAAAATCGAGTACCGACTAGGCAAAACCAATCCGGCGGACGCACTCAGTTGTCGACCAGATTTAATGACCGACGTGGCAACTCCATAACTACAACGAGACCCCTATCTCGAGTGATTGTTCGCACAAGGCTACGATCAGCACGGCGGACATGATAAAACCAAGTTTTGGTTCCACGTTCCCTATTGGCGACGTCGCTTTACTCGCCAAGTAGTCGCTCCCCCAAACGATGAACTTCGCCGTACGCTGCTCGAAGAATGCCACGACACCGGTCCAGGTGGACACTTCAGAGAGGACAAGAGGCTGAAAAGGCTAGCGAAAAGCTACTGGTGCGACAAGTTGCAATCCGACGTGGCCAAATTGTGCAAGACTTGCAACACGTGTCAGCGACAGAAATCTCGTCGCACAAGGCCACCCGGACTTCTGCAGCCGCTTCCTGTTCCAACAAAACCATGGACAGACATCTCCATGGACTTCGTTACGGGATTTCCGGTCACACCCGAGGGATATGACACAATCCTCGTGGTCGTCGACAGGTTTTCTAACATGTCCCACTTCATCCCGACAACGACCACCGTCACTGCCGAGGGAATAGCACGGCTGTTTCTAAACAACATTGTGCGGCTACACGGCATATCGAGAACCATCACAAGCGACAAACGGATGATTTACTCGGCGTTTTTGGCGCGAACTGATGACTCACTACGGAAGTAGAATTCAACTTTCAATGGCGTTTCATCCTCAAACTGACCGTCAAACCGAGCAAACAAATCAGATACTCGAACAACTGCACCGAGCACTCTGCGAACCTCATAGGACGGATTGGGCAGAAACATTTCCGATTGCCAAAATCGGATATAACTTGGCAGTTTCCACCGCAACAGGTAAAACTCCGTTTGAAGTGGTGTACGTCAGACCTCTCGCCACACCAGCCGGACGACAAAGTCGCAATAGTATTCCAGTTGTCGACGTCCAACAACAAGACGTCACCACTATCTGGAAGGAAACATGGCAGACTCGCGAAAACACAATCAACGATGAAGCGAGCAGCTGACCGCCATCGCAGCGACGACGTCTTCGCCACTGGCAATAGAAAGAAAACTATGCAGCAGGTTGGGGCAGCAGCGTTGTTGATGCAGCGTGTGGGCTTCCACGCTAGTTGCTTAAGCCAGCTGCCCCCTCAGTCTGCTGCTCTAGAGTCTAAGTCTGGAAGCTCTAGATTTGTTACTCAGAAACGCGCGCGCCAGAGTTAGCGCCAGAAAGCAGCTGAAAACTGATAGTAACTGATTAGGAAACAAGAATGAACAGCAATGGGGGACCCCTCCAAGTTCTAGCCCCCCCCCAGCTCTGTAGAGCTTGTTACTCAGTTCATCAGCCAATCAGAAAATAGCTAATTTCAGGCTGGCAGGTTTTCTCGGTGAGGCCTGCCAGACGGCCGACAGCCCAAAACCTGGGCGTCGACCGTTTTGCCTGAAAACTGGACCATACCATAATACCGACGCTGCGAACGCAGCCGTGCGGTCAGAATCTGCTAGAAAAACAGTAGCAAGGAGTTATGGCAGCCTGAACCCAGGCAGTGCCCACGACGGTTTATGCTGCCAAACAGGGCCAAACAACATGCAACTGGGACCCTAGGCAGCGCATGACGACGCAGGCACGACAGTGTGCGCTGGACGCATGCAGACAGTGACTGCGGTGGTAGTGACTGCCGGCAGAGCGACCGCCGAGGAGGCCTGCCGATGGAGCTGAACATGTCCCCGGAGAGAGGGGACTCCAGCGCACTGCAAGACGGCCTCAGCGTGCGTCGGCTCCACCGGACGACACTCCATCAGCGTCGAGTCTCGCCGTCAGTCATCTGCACGCCGATGTACACAAGCCGGGAGGACACAACAGAGCACAATGAGCGCAAAAACCAACACTCCCCCATGACTCACAGGCGTAGTGCACATGGGCGGGCAGAGACACGGTCAGCAAACAAACTCCCCCAGGACATGCAGAAGTGCAGGCAGGGACAAAGAAAGCAAGTCACGGACGTACGCCGACAGAACTCACAGCCTTCTTAAACGAGTCTCGCTTCAGTGCCTTGGTCAGGAAGTCAGCCAGCTGCCGTGCTGTCCCAACCCACACGATGCTGATGCTGCCGTCGTGCAACAACAAACGCGCATAGTGATACTCAACACTGATGTGCTTTGTGCGAGTGTGATGCACACCGTCATTGTCTACAATGGCCATGGCACTCTCATTGTCACAATTCAAGGTGATGGATGCGACAGACTGACGCAACTTGGACAACAGACGACGCAACCACACACTCTCACACGCACCTGAGCCAAGTGCCACGTACTCAGCCTCAGCAGTGCTGCAAGCAATGCACCCCTGCTTGCCACTGCGCCAGGACACAGCTGTGCCCCCGACCAGAAAGATCCACCCAGTGCGACTCTTACCGTCTGGACTGCCGGCCCAGTCACTGTCGGTGTAACCCACTGCAATGACGGATGGCTGACGGCGGAACATGAGGCCTCGCCGAGGGGTCGAGACGACATAGCACAGCACTCGGATCGCGGCCTCAAAGTGGAGGTGACGCGGCTCCTGAGAGAACTGGGCCAGGAGGTTAATGGCGAACGCGATATCTGGACGCGTCGTTGTCGCCAGGAACATCAGTGACCCGATGACCCGCAGATACGTGGTCACATCAACTGGCTCCCCCACAACAGCTGGGTCAGGACTTTTCAGCTTCACCTGGCCATCGGGTGACATGGGTGAAGATGCGCTAGGCACNAGGGGTAGGTCCTCGGCGAAGCGAGTGGACAGGGTCTGCACATAGGCAGCCTGGTGAACGTGCAGGACGCCCTGTGAACGATCATGCTCGAGCTCCATGCCCAGGAAGACTCGAGCGGACCCGAGATCCTTCATCTGGTAGGCAGTGTGCAGCAAGTCCTTGACACGCTGGATGGCAGCCGTGTCTGGCGACGCAATGAGGAAATCGTCGACGTAGACCAGAACTGCGGCGAGGGTCTGACCCCGTGGGCTGATGAACAAGGCGGGGTCAACGGTCCTGCGCTGGAGGCCACCACGGAGAAGCGTGCTGCTGATCTCCTGGTTCCAGCACCGAGGTGACTGCTTCAGGCCATAGAGGGCCTTCCGCAGCCGCCAAACTCTCCCAGTGCCGTCGTCAAAGCCTGGGGGCTGCACCATGTAGAGCTCCTCACCCTCAAGTGAGCCATGGAGGAACGCGTTGCTCACGTCCATCTGATGCAGTTCCCACCCATGCTGGGCAACTAGGCTGAAGAGTGCCCGGCTAGTGGAGAACCGACCGACTGGGGCGAAGATCTGGTCGTAATCGACACCAGGGACCTGAGCAAACCCCTTTGTAGTGAGGCGGGCCTTGTACTTGTCCAACGACCCGTCAGGCTTCCACTTGCGCCGAAAGACCCACTTGGCACCAATGGCCTTCCGACCTGGAGGGAGGTCGACGAGGTCATACACGTGGTGCTGGCGAATGGCAGCGAGCTCCTCAGCGCAGGCAGCATCCCAATGTGTGGCCTCAGGAGAGGCTCGTGCCTCGCGCAAGGTAGCTGGGTCCTCTGGGCGTGCTGTGGATCGGACTGAGAGGGCGTGTGCCTCACGAGCTCCAGGTGGGATCCGGGCGAGTGTAGCCACGACAGCATGCCGATGCTCGTGATGAAGCATGGCGTAGCCTAGTGCAGAGCCATGGTGAAGGTCTGCGATGATGGCCGAGGTGGTCAGGCCGAGAGCCTTCGTGCCAGGGTCCCCACTCACGACTGTGGGAGTGGAGGAGACACGTGGGGCCACAGGGAGTCGAGGCGCCAAGGGACGCGGTGCGGCGGTCTGCGCGCTCACTGTCGGCCGAGGTCGGAGGCTGCCGCCTGGACCACGTGTGTAGCGCGGTCGGGCAGAAGATGGTACCGGGTCCGACTGGCGAACGGAGGCGGACGTGGCTACTGGCTCGGAGGAGCCAGCGGACGCGACTGGGGCTGTCGGCCCGGGGGAGCCAGCGGACACGACAGGCGCAGCTGGCTCAGAGGGGCCAGTGGACGCAGCTGGGGTTGCTGGCCCGGAGGGGCCAGCGGACGTGACTGGGGTTGCCGGCCTGGAGGGGCCAGCGGACACGACACGCGCTGCTGGCTCAAAGGGGCCAGCGGATGCGGCTGAGATTGCTGGCCAGGAGGGGCCAGCGGACACGACAGACGCTGCTGGCTCAGAGGGGCCAGCGGACGCGGCTGGGATTGCTGGCTCGGAGGGGCCAGCGGACACGACAGGTGCTGCTGGCTCAGAGGGGCCAGCGGACGCGGCTGGGACTGCTGGCCCGGAGGGGCCAGCGGACGCCACTGGGGCTGTTGGCCCGGGAGGGCCAGAGGACGCGACAGGCGCTACCGGCTCAGAGGGACGGAGTGATGTGTCACCCGGAGGGGACAGGACGGAGGACGGACTCACCACTCCCCCATGCGACGGGAGGGACACAGACGAGCCGGAGCGTATGAGGTCGCGGGGGAATAGATCCTCGAAGAACAGGGCATCGCGGGACTCGACGATGCAGTGTCTGGATGGGTCCCAGAAGCGCCAGGCCTTGGACTGACGAGACACACCGAGGAAGGTGCAGGGGCATCCGCAGGGGGTGAGCTTGCCGCCCTGCTGGGGGGCGGGCAGCCACACAATGGCTACGCAGCCCCAGACGCGAGCCGGGCGGAGGTCAGCGCGTCGACCGCACCAGTGCTGGTATGGTGTGGACTGACGGGGAAGGGGACCGTGGGGAACCCGGTTCCAAACCCAGGTCATGTAGGACATGGCTTCAAAATAGAAGCCATCGGAGAGACCTGACTCGACCCGCATGGTGCGGACGGCATCGGTCATGGTGCGGTTCCACCGCTCGGACACGCCGTTCTAGGCGGGTGTGTAGGGCGCAGACGTCTCATGGTGGATCCCGCGGGAGGCGAGAAAGGTCGTGGCCTCACCCATGTACTCTCCGCCGCGATCAGAGCGAAAGCGGCGGAGGGGGCGGCCACACTCGCGTTCCGCGAGGACGAGCCACTCCTGAATGGCTCGGGCGACATCGCTCTTGTGTCGGAGGCAGAAGACCCAGCGGTAGTGAGAATAGTCATCCGTAAGGGTGAGGACATAGCGGCCATGCTCTCCGACGGACTCGGTGGGGAGAGGACCCATGACGTCTGAGTGGACAAGGTCAAGGGGGGCGGAGGCACGGGAGGAGGACAAGGGGTATGTGGACCGGTGCATCTTCCCCTGAGCGCAGTCAATGCACTCAGTGGGGCACGGGAGAGGGAAAGTCTCCGGGTCAAGGCCCTTGGCCGGCTGGGTGCGAAGCATGCTCTCTACGGCGGCAGAGTGGACGTGGCAAAGGCGGCGGTGCAAGAGGCGGGTGTGCTGAGGAGAAAGTGTACTGGTGACAAACACATGGCCTGTGGCGGCCGACGGGGAGGAGACGGGAGGAGANTGTCGGAGGCAGAAGACCCAGCGGTAGCGAGAATAGTCATCCGTAAGGGTGAGGACATAGCGGCCATGCTCTCCGACGGACTCGGTGGGGAGAGGACCCATGACGTCCGAGTGGACAAGGTCAAGGGGGGCGGAGGCACGGGAGGAGGACAAGGGGTATGTGGACCGGTGCATCTTCCCCTGAGCGCAGTCAATGCACTCAGTGGGGCACGGGAGAGGGAAAGTCTCCGGGTCAAGGCCCTTGGCCGGCTGGGTGCGAAGCATGCTCTCTACGGCGGCAGAGTGGACGTGGCAAAGGCGGCGGTGCAAGAGGCGGGTGTGCTGAGGAGAAAGTGTACTGGTGACAAACACATGGCCTGTGGCGGCCGACGGGGAGGAGACGGGAGGAGAAGAGGAGAGGCGAGGAACATGCCACAGGTTGCCACGGGCGGTGGCGTGCAGGACGACAAGACCAGACGGACGCAACGACACAGTGCCGACACCACGCGAGTGCACAACATCCATGCTCATGCGGTCAAGGGCAGTCACGGACAGAAGGCTGAGCTCGAGACAAGGGACGAAGAGGACATCAGTCAGAAAGACATCACCGGCAGGACCACGGAAACGAACGACGCCAACGCCACGGACAGGCAACACCTGTCCGGAGCCCGTCCGGACACCGGAGACATCGCCGACAGGACCAAGCATACTGAAGGCCTCACGAGAGGCCCTCATGTGATGCGTGGCCCCGGAGTCGATGATCCAGGTCTCAGCAGGGTCCTAGACCGGGGTCACCAGATCGCTAACAGTCACATGGCAGCAGGCGAGGGACGCGGACGCAGTGGACGGAGGCGCGAAACGGGACTGCCAATCGTCAAGCCAAGCAATGTCGTCAAGAAGAGGGGTGGAGGAGGCGACTGGCGACGACCAGGCAGGAGGCGAAATGGGACACGACCGCAACTCAGTCTCAGTCATGCAGGGCTGGGCAGGAGGGCAGGAAGTGACGCAACTCGCACTTCCCTGGGGAGGAGGGTGAGGCAGGCCGAGCTGGAGCGCGATGAACTGCTCCAGCTCGGGAGTGTAGACGGAGTGCGGAGTGACGGCGTCGGAGCCCGGGTAGTAGGGGAACTGAGCCGGCGTAGGAAGCGGAGGCGCCGACGACTGCGGATGGTGCGGCGGCGGCACCGGTGTCTGCGGGGCTGCAAGGCGATCGGAATGGTGGAGCTGCTGGGCGAGGCCGAGGCGTCAGAGCCGGCGACAGCGACGGCGGCGGAGGCGAGACGGCGCTCCCACTGGCGACGCATGGTGGCGATGACGCGCGCCTCGTCGGTTGGTAGAGGGCACGTGTACCACCCGTGCCCAGGCTGGCCACAGTTGTGGCAGGCCGAGCCACCACTGCCGGACCCGGTCGACGGCTGCGGCTGCTGCTGCTGCTGACCCTTGCCCTTCTTGCTCCGACGCGTCTTCTTCCCCGTCGACGAAGAGCTGGCGGAGGAGCTGGCGGAGGAGCTGGCGGAGGAGCTGGCGAAGGTGGCCGCGGCGGGAGAGGCGATGGCCACGGAGGCGAGGGCCTCCGTGCGATGGAGCTGGGACTCCTGACGAGCTTCCTCAATGCGGAGGAAGAGCTCGTATGCCCAGGGCATAAGGGTGCCCTGGGCTGCCATGGTGGACAGGACGTCTTGGGGGTAGTGCACGAAGACATCCACGTACGCGCTAGTAGCGCCGCGCTTGATGGTGAGGAGCGCGGACAGAGGGGGTGGAGCAGATGTGCCAAGACGACGTAGGATGTCCTCCGCCCGCTGCTAGTAGGTAGTGACCGTCTCGGTCTCCCCCATGTGCAGGGAGTTAAACTCCCGGAGCAGACGACTGATGTCAGTGTCGCTGGACAGACGATGGGGTCTGTTGAGGACGTGCCATGCGGTTGCAGGGTCTCGTATGGCGCCGGCGGTAAAATCGCCGAGGAAAGGCTCTAGGGCCAGGCGGGAAGCAGGAGGGGCGACTGGGACAAGGGCACGGACGGCACCACCAGCGTCATACAACTGGTCGGCCTGGGTGGAGTCGTAAGGGAGGGTGTAGTATGCCCATAGGCCCTCACCCTGCGCCCAGATCCGGAAGCTAAGCTCCTTGCTTCGAAACTGCTCGCCGGCCTGAGGCGGCGGCGGCGGCGTCTCAAAGTCCTTCTGCTTGCGGCCAGCACCCAGAGTGGGGCCAAAGACGGAAGTGACTGTCTGCCGCTGGCGCTGAGCCTGCTGCTGTGCCAGATAGAACGTGGCGGCAGACACCGCTGGGCTGGCGTGCCCTGGAGGGACGAATGACGTGGGCACACTGGTGGCAGTCTGGGCGGCTACCGGCTGTAGCGCTGCAAGCTACTGCGTCAAGGCGGCGAGCTGTTGCTGAAGAGCAGTGAGGGGGTCAGGATTGTCGCCGAAGACACCAGTGGGCTGTAGCTGCTGCTGCTGCAGCTGCGGCGGCGGCGGCGGCTGCTGCTACTGCTGCTGCTACTGCTGAAGCTGCTGCTGCTGCTGCTGTTGCTGCTGCTGCTACTGCTGCTGCTGCTGCTGTTGCTGCTACTGCTGCTGCTGCTGCTGCTGCTGCTGTTGCTGCTACTGCTGCTGCTGCTACTGCTGCTGCTGCTGCTGCTGCAGGCGCTGCAAGAAAGGAGGGGTAGGGGTCCCCCCAACAAAGGAGGACCCCTCCTCACTAGGGGTACCGGCCATGGTGTGGTGCCCCTTGTGTTTTTTTTTTTTTGTTGCTTTGGCTGATGTCAGCAAAAAGGGGTGGTGGGAGTTCTATCCAGCCCTTAGGTTGCCTTCCCCCTTTCCTTTCTCCCCCCCTTTTTCACTTCTTTTCTTTTGTGTTTTTTTTTTTATAACGTCAGTAGTGACGTCAGCAGAAGGGTGCTGACGTCAGCAGCGGTGAATGTTGGGGCCGCCGCTGCTGCTGTTGGTGCTG
>SZWC01001464.1:4062-66472 GCA_023375785.1 Penium margaritaceum
TTCAGGCTGGCAGGTTTTCTCGGTGAGGCCTGCCAGACAGCCGACAGCCCAAAACCCGGGCGTCGTCCGTTTTGCCTGAAAACTGGACCATACCATAATACCGCCGCTGCGAACGCAGCCGTGCGGTCAGAATCTGCTAGAAAAATAGTAGCGAGGAGTTATGGCAGCCTAAACCCAGATAATGCCCACAACGGTTTATGCTGCCACACAGGGCCATGCAACATGCAACTGGGACCCTAGGCAGTGCATGACGATGCAGACGCAATGGAATGCGCTGGAACGCATGCAAGCAGCAAATGCGGTGTCAATGACCGCCGGCAGCACGACCGCCGAGGAGGCCTGCCGATGGAGCTGAGCGCGTCGCCTGAGAGAGGAGGCTCCAGCGAACTGCGAGAAGTCCTCAGCGTGCGTCGGCTCCACCGGACGACACTCCATCAGCGTCGAGTCTCGCCGTCAGTCATCTGCACGCCGATGTACACAAGCCGGGAGGACACAACAGAGCACAATGAGAGATGTGCAAAAACCAACAGGAAGTTGCCGAGTAACTTCACCTCTCGCTCTGATACCAGTAAGTAGTGACAACTGCCGGCTTAAGCCGCCTAGCATGTAAGAGATGTTCATGCTAGAGCCACGGCGGTGTCAAGATAAAAGGAGTTAGAATCCTTGTGTGAAAAGTAGTGAGAGTCAACAGCAAACGGCAGTAACAAGCGAGCAAGGTGATAGCATCCGGTTGACCGAGCCACCCACGCGAATGGCTCGACGTGGGGCCCGGCCACCACACCCGGGTCGAACCTAACCGGTCGGAAAAATGTCACCATGGTTTTCTCACACTCCGGTGTAACCAGGAGTGTGGCCCCGCAGGATCAGCAACTTGGTGCTTAACACAAATACTCCAATTTAGGAATGTATATCAGCATAAAGAAAACCACATCGACCACGAGCGTATGTGGATGCATGTCTCCCTGTATGTGACTCTCTGAAGTTAGCAAAGCAAATGCTAATCACACCATGTTGAAACCTGCAATTCTGGTCTCAAGCACAATTGAACATGATGCAGCTCGCGCCAATCTTGCACCCGGCTGACATGGTCTACAACGTGTGCGCCTTAAGCTTCATGTCAATTTAGTCACCTGCAGTGATGGTGAGTGTATGTGGACGGAGTCAAGAGGTCACTTGCGTGTCTTACAGTCACAACCAACATTGAGAACACTGATCATGTGGCCACAAGCCACTCGCTTAAGTGTGTGCTGCTGCTGGCAGAGTGTGCGAGCTTCACCACGCATGGCTCCGATGTTCTGGGATAGAACTCCCAGTAATCGCAGTCACAGTAATCAATCTCCTGTGCATGTATGTGGTAGTAAGACAAGAGGGCATCATAAGTGTGATGGCCCACCAACTGAACCACAAACACTAACGTAGGAGTGTCTTAGAAATCAGCACCCCGTTACTAGAGGATTGGGCTCTCTTGTTGTGATACCAGTAGGTTGCCAAGGCTAGTGAGCCAACGTGTGTGTTGCGTGGCTAACGGACATGTATAAGCGACGTGAGCCACACATGCCATGGAACGGAGAGCAAGACACATGACAAATTTGGAGGAAGAACGAGAGAAACCGGAGGGAGACAGTGAACAAGGTGTAACGGATCACCACTGCGAGCCTTTTCCTTGGGGTTCAGCCACCACTTAGGGATCGAACTTGACCCTCCAAGCATTTCATTGGCGATGGTTTTCTCACACACCGGATAACCCGGACGTATGGTCAGAGGGACCAGCAACTTGGTTACACACATGCACCAAATCATGCATGCACATTAAGGAAGAGACTTTCCACATTGACTACGAGCGTATGTGGGTGTATGCTACACTCTTACAATCACTAAGGGGTAACGCAATGTTTGTACAAATGGTATCTGGAAGCTGCCATTCGCAAGCTCTCAATGATGCTCCGGGTTGGCGCAGCCCCCACTGCATGAAAACCTCTGCACCCTGGACGGGACATCTTGACCTCGAACCGTTTGTGCGACCACTGCCATGTTGGCGAAGAGCTCCATGTGTGGCAATCACCTGCAGAGGGGTGTGTGTGGGAGAATTGTCAAGAGGCCAAGTGTGTGTTTACGAGCCCATACCACTCCCCTGGTTTGTGCATTGCACATCGATAGAATTTTGCCCTGTTCATTCGAACTCAATAACTGTCTAAGTACAGTCTATGGTCGTGAAAGAGAATCCAACATCCTGAAACTCAATCACTGAACTCTATTGTTTTGGCACATCAGCCTCCACTCCTGCCGGGTTCAGTTCAGTGTCCACAATTCTCCTTGAAGGAATGAGTACTGGTGTTCAGATTTGGCCAGGAAGTTACGAGCCGAAATGTATATGGCAAGGTGTTAAGCAGAGGATTCATTGTTGGTATTCAGCCTTAGAGCTTACGTTCCTTGCTTCCGCAAGATGTTTCCACAATTCTCATGATGTGACTTCTGAAATATATCTCTTCTCACTTCCCCCCCCTCAGTGCATTACCCGACATCACACTACTGAGGATCTTGTCCCAATTGGAATGGCAATGCTATCTTACACATCAGGTTGTGCTGTACAGAGGCAGTCTGGGAGAAATCAGAAATTATTCGTAAATAAATTATTCAGGAGAGAAACACAAACCACTCAAGGCAGAGGCCACCATGCCTCACATCATGTAATTCCGAATCATCCGCAAAGCACAGCATGCGCGTGACTCAAATCCTAACCAGCCATGAGGCAGCATGCTTTGTGGTGATTCAACAACACATGATGAGAGGCCCAGGGTCCCCACCAGGGTATGCGCACCCCAACATTCCTTATGCCCCCCCACTAACAGAGCAACCCCCTCTTCTCTTTCAGGTGGCATAGGCAGCACTTCAGAACACCTCAGAAACTACCCTGGGTGGGGGTCTGAGGTGCCAAGGGGCACCCTAGACCCCCGCATGCCAAGAGAACAGTCTCACACCCCTCCACTCAGTTCCTGGACCTACAGGAAAACAAACCAAGAAAGCCTAGGCAGATCTAAAAGACGGTAGCCAAGTCGCCAAACAGATCACAGCCGAAAACGTCGGGGCCAGACAGTGGCTCCAGCTCGCCCAAGAGAGACCCAATGTCGAGCTCGGAGTCCCCGCTCCAAACGCACTGCTGCTGCATCTGCTGCTGGTCCAGAGCGGAGACAGATTCGCCCAGGAAGCCAGCCGCCTCGTTCCCCTGGCTCACCGGAGAGCCAGGATCGTTGACAGAGAGGGAAACGGCGGCGGGCACTGAAGAGGAACGGGTAGGCGAGTGACTTCCGTCGCTCTCCTCGCTACCGTCATCAATGACGAAGGGTTCCGAGCTGGCTTCTGCGGCCGCGAGCTGTTCCTTGAGACAGATCCGGAGGCCGTTGACGATGTCAGACTCGTCGACGGGGCCGACGGCCTCGTCACTCGCGCGAAGAAGCGCCTGGATCGTGGCCGGGGGCAGGGCCATAACGCGCGAGTCGTTGGGAAAGTTGAGCGACGCCTTCTTACCACGCAGCATGCGCGCGGCCACATCATACGCCCACGCAGCATCCTTCGGGGACTCGAAAGACCCAAGCCAGATGCGGGTGCGCTTCTTCGGCTCGCGGATCTCGGACACCCACTTACCCCACTTGCGCTGACGAACGCCCTTGTAGCGGAGGGAGTCCGCCGCGGCCGCAGCCGCTGAGACCGCCGCCGCGTCTGGAGCGTCTACGTTCGACAGGGACTGCGCACGCTTGCGGGTGCTTGAGACGCAGGTCGTGACAGAAGGTATGACCACGTTCGACAGTTGGGAGCAGGCAGTGCCGTGGGTCGCGTCGCTATCGCAGCCGGAGCTGTGGCTCCGTGCAGGCTCTGCCTTGACACGCTTCACTGTAAAGCGCAGCTCGTCCGAAGACAGGTCCGGCAGCCGCTTCAAGGAGGAATCGGGACAAGATGGGGCAGTGAGTGCCCGCGACGGTGCTGGCACAGTAGGTGCTGAGGCGGCCATGGTAGGGATGACCGGCAGGCGTAGCATTTGGGTTGGTGCCGAGCACGAGCTCTCGGGGGAGACCACAATGGGCGGTGGCGGGGGCAGGAGCTGGGGCTGAGGGCCGGCCGCGAGCCCGTCAGCACAGACCCGAGGGATGATGCCAGCTCCGAAGGTGGACGTGCGCACCTGGGACGTGAGCTGGGAAGGGAGAGAAGAGAAGGATGCCTCTGTGGTGTTGGTTTCTGTGGAAGGGAGGAAAGAGGGTGTAGATGCAGCCGGAGGCATGGTGTGTGCTGGGGAAATGCAAGGCTGATCTTGACAGACGTTTTGCTTATGCTGCTGCAGCTGAAACAGCTGCTGAAGCTGCAAGTGTCCAGGCAGCTGTTGCTGTTGCTGCTGCTGAGGCAGCTGAGGCTGCGGGTCATGCAGCTGAGGTAGATGCTGCGGTTGCTGACACTGAGCCAGCTGCAACTGCTGCTGATGAGGCAGCTGCTGCTGTTGCTGCTGATGAGGCTGTGTTTGTTGCTGCTGCTGCGTCAGCTGACGCTGGTGCTGCTTTTGGAACTGCTCCTGCTTGGACATAGCGTCCACGAGCTGGAAAAGATCACGGATGGCCGTCTGTGCGGCGGAGATGGCCTGACACAGAGCAGCCTGGCCATCATTGGTGCCGACCACAGAGGGCGTTTGGGACATCTTGATAGAAGGGTGGAGGGTGGCCAGGAGAGGACTAGAAGGACAAGAGGTGGGAGTCTATAGTCAGAGAGTATCACAGAGTCAGTAAAGAGGCTGAGGAACCGAACATCTCACAGAGAGTTGCGGCGGAGAGGTTTTCTTACTCCGCTAAAAGGACATCTATCGGCCCGAAGGCAGACAGATGTCAGTTTAGCGAAGAAGAGGGAGAAACGGTGAGCCAAAGGCTCGGTCAGCAGAGCAAGCCAAGTCGTCAAGGCGGTCGCAGTGGGCACGGTCGATAGCGATAGAGGTGGTGAACGAACTGAACAAGCTTCGGTGACGATAGCAATGATCTTATATACATCGGGCGAAGGCTATCTTGCTCGAGGTGTAGCTCTCGTTGTGGGAGGGATAGCTTGGGTCAGCGCGTGAGCGCCTGGGTTTGGGGGCTGGTGAGCAGTGTTTTTCTTTCGACGCGTTTTTTTGTGAATATTTCACAAGTTTATCTTTTCAAAGTCAACCTCACCGAAACAGACGGTTCACATCTGAAATTCTCTATGGCCGTAAACTTTTCGTTGCCTCCGTTAAATTAATGGTTCCAAAAATGGATCTGAACTCTTTCAGTTCCCGATCGCAGCGATTTTTGGTTTCCAGACGATCTCCTTCAGCTCACTTCCGATTTGAAGGCCAAGAAGCCAACGTGATGAACGATACTGCGTCGCTCTCTTTTCAGAGCGGCAGCATGCTGTCGCTTTCCAATTCACTTCCTCCTTGCCGAAAGACGGCGGCGCAGACCAAACAAAAACGCGAGCGTCAGGACGAACGTACTGACCAACATTCTAAGATTTTCTAGTGTTTTTGGGGGAAATTGGCGCGAGATAAACAAGGTCTCAACCCCATTCTGCAATCCAGTCAACTTGCGTTCGTAATGGAGGGTTCAGTACCATTGACCACAGCAAGCTTGGGGTTAGACTCTGATTCTAGCGTGGAGAGAAATACTGTTCACCGAATCGCTGCAAGAGTTTCACAACGTTATTCAACAACATTGCTTTAAAAACAGTCGATTTATCTGGGACTGTCTTGCAACCATTGAGATTGTGGTGGTGCCGACAACATTGGATTCGATGGCTCCGACAAGTTACAAGAAAGCTGGTCCATGGCAGAGAAAAAGATAACTTAGAGATGTCCTTTTTTACTCGGGAAGGTGAATGCGTGGCATGAGAGGGTATGCCCCGGATATTAGGCGGAGTATGCCGTATACCATTCTCGTTTGACCATTCTTGACAGATGGGCAACTTGTCCCAACGTAGAGGGATGAACATCTAGAAAGACTGGCCGGTAAACGTGCGATTTCCTCAAAGGTGGTGGGTAAGGAATTCTCCGATTTTGCTAAGGAGGTTTTGGCAGGTTCGCCCCACAGCAGGGGTGCCTGTTGGCGGGAGATGTCTCCTGCCAGCTTGCATCTCTTGGAACGTGGAAGACGACGGGTCCAAACATGACTGCCGAGTGCGTCGTGGTTTGTGCCAGGGGGCGACGACCATCCAATCGCTTTGATGCAGCGGCAAGAAACGCGTGGGCATCTGTTGGAGCGTGGGCGCCACGTAGAACCGTTTGGCAGCATCCGTTGAATGCCGTAGACTTGAGAAGTTCATTCTGCTGCCCTTTGACGGGCAGTTGGCGGGCAGACCTGTAAACGGCGAAAAATGCACTGTCTTCACGCGCTTTCACGTCTAGCCTCATATCGCAGCAGTATCTCTGCGGTAGTGATGGTCTACAGTATGGTTCGAAGACAAACTTGAAAACTCCAGCAATCAGAACCACAAGGACCTCATTCGCCACAAACATTCCCCGGAACTTTAAGCTTGGTGCCCAAGTCTCATATCCGCACAGGTGGCCCAGTTGCTCATCGTGCCACCTGTTCAATGCATCGGCAACGCATGTTGCCAGCACAAGGCGTGTGAAGTGAAGTGGGGGGGTGTCTGTTTCCAGTCCAGATACGACCCTTTGTGCAAAAGAGAGCTCCTGTAACGTCCTCCTCCGGGCATTTTCATGTCATGTTTGTTTGCAGGGCAAACTTATCCCAGGAGATGACCTGATCAGTCGCCAACATATACGGAGACGATCTGGACATCGGGGCATGGCGAGCGCTTACTTAAAAAATCTACCTAACAGAAATGTGACTGTCCGCAATGACCATAGGAATGCTCCGCGGGTAGATCCGGTCAGCGCCAAGCTCCGACTTGACGTCAAAGTCTCACCATTTAGGCCGCCCAAACGGCAAGCTTTCGAGGGGCGCTATTCTTCTACAAAACAGAGCATCCAAAATGAGGAAATAAACATAAACTTCACATTCAAAGTCTCCATTTTACCACCGTCAACAAACCATAATCAAACAATTGCGAATTTTATAAAAAGTGGACGGCCAGAATCCCACGAACGTCAAGATGACCGACCAGCCGTCCATGTTGGCCTATAACTTATAACTGAGAAAATGCGTAGAAGCGTCCTAGCGACACCGCCGCTGACTAGGCGTCAGTGCCTGGTCAGACGGTGACGACAGTCACAAGTCGTGCACGCAACGGCAAGGGTTTCGCTAGGCGACACAAAGGCAAAGTGTCAGAATGCTTCAATAGCATTTGCAGAGAGAAATGACAAATGACAGGTCCATGGCATAAGTACCTGCCGCGGCGCACGGCGGGTGTCGCACACGGCAGTGCAAGATCTGTCCTAAAACCGGCCCAAAACCACTGTTTTGGCCGTAACTCTGCGCACACATGTCAGAATGCTACGCCGTCTGAACCTAGACATGCAGAATCACAAGCCGGACGCTACGACTGGTCACATGCATACATCCGACATCGAACGGTGGACACACAATGCAAAAACATGCAAATCGGGCCCACGGCCAGTCCACCGATAAAGTCATGCGTGCTGCAGAAAAACTGCAGGAGGTCCCGGGTAGCGTCCAGAGCTCTGGAACGGCCGTCGGTCAGCTCCAAGCCGGTAGTCCGCCACCGGACGACGCACCGGTACCGCCTGGGTCCGCATCAAGGATCTGCACGAGTATGGACACGGCCGAGTGGTCACAGTAAACTGCACAGGTCGACAGGAACGTCACAAATCACAACACTCCCCCATGACCCGATGGTACGCATGTCCATACACGTGCAGCACTAGTACAACAATGCGTGCAACGACGTAGTGAATGGCCACCACAGCACCCCACACTCAACCACTCTCAGGCAAGGGGCGAAGCCCGACAGAACGAATGGCCACCAGGAACTTTCCGCGTGCTAGTGCCTTCGTCAAGAAGTGAGCACGCTGCATGTCAGTGCCAACCCAAATGACGGAGATCACGTGTCGCTCCACCAAGTCACGCACAAAGTGATGCTCTACTGCAATGTGCTTCGTGCGAGCATGGAAGACACCAGAGTTCTCCGCGACAGCAAGAGCACTCTGGTTGTCGCAACGAAGTACAATGGCGGGTACTGACAGACCCAGCTCAAGGAACAGACGCTGCAGCCATACCGCCTCAGCAACCCCTGCTCCCAAAGCGACATACTCGGCCTCTGATGAGCTACATGCAATGCAGCCCTGCTTCCCGCTGCGCCAGGACACAGCGGTACCACCAAGCAGGAACACGTAACCGGTACGACTGCGTCCGTATGGGCTCCAGGCCCCGTCGCTGTCGGTGTAGCCATCAAGGACCACCGAACACTGCCGGCGAAAGCAGAGTCCGAGGTACGGTGTGGAGATCATGTACCGTACCACTCGCACAGCCGCATGAAGGGCTCTAGCACGTGGAGCCTGCGAAAACTGGGCAAGGAGGTTGACGGCGAATGCGATGTCCGGACGTGTGGAAGTGGCCAGGTACATCAGGGATCCGATGAGACGGAGGTACAAGGTCACATCCACTGTCCCCCCAGCTGTGTGAGATCGTCCACCTTCAGGGCATCCTGCTCGTCGGGTGTGAGGGGTGTGGAAGCCGTGGGCACTGCGCCGAGTAGATCGCTGAAGCGCTCCCCCACAACGCGTGCGTATCGGGCCTGGTGCAGTAGCAAAGTATGACGTCTGTGGTCTCGTACGATCTCCATGTCGGGAAACACCGCTGCAGGACCAAGGTCCTTCATCCTGTAGGCAGTTTGGAGGACGGCCTTGGCCTCCTTCACGGCCTCCTGTGAAGGAGACGCGATCAGAAGGTCGTCGACATAGACCAGGATGGCGGTGAACCGCTCAGGCGTCCGGCGGATGAAGAGAGAGGGATCTGCCTCCCTCTGTACATATCCCGCACGAGTCAGGGTGCCGGTGATCTCCTGGTTCCAATACCGAGGAGACTGCTTGAGGCCGTACAAGGACGTGCGCAAGCGCCAGACCTTGTCGCCATCCTCAAAACCGGGTGGCTGAGCCACGTAGATCTCCTCATCCAGAGAGCCATGGAAGAACGCATTGTTCACATCCATCTGGTGTAGTTCCCAGTCATGCTGAGCCACTACACCGAACAGAGCTCGAGCTGAGGTCATACGGCCGACAAGGGCAAAGGTGTCAGTGTAATCGATGCCCTCAATCTGAGAGTACCCCTTGACGACCAAGCGAGCCTTGTTGCGTTCCAGTGAGCCATCTGGCTTCACCTTCTTGCGAAAGACCCACTTGACCTGAATAGCCCTCCTTCCAGGTGGAAGGTCGACTAGCTCGTAAACTCCGTGCTCTCGGATGGCGCGAAGCTCATCCTCGCAGGCAGCACGCCAAGCGTCAGCATCCTGTGATGAGAGAGCTTCCCTCAGTGTGCCCGGGTCAGGCGCCAAAGCGGGAGAGCTCTGNGTAGTTCCCAGTCATGCTGAGCCACTACACCGAACAGAGCTCGAGCTGAGGTCATACGGCCGACAGGGGCGAAGGTGTCAGTGTAATCGATGCCCTCAATCTGAGAGTACCCCTTGACGACCAAGCGAGCCTTGTGGCGTTCCAGTGAGCCATCTGGCTTCACTTTCTTGCGAAAGACCCACTTGACCTGAATAGCCTTCCTTCCAGGTGGAAGGTCGACTAGCTCGTAAACTCCGTGCTCTCGGATGGCGCGAAGCTCATCCTCGCAGGCAGCACGCCAAGCGTCAGCATCCTGTGATGAGAGAGCTTCCCTCAGTGTGCCCGGGTCAGGCGCCAAAGCGGGAGAGCTCTGTGTGGCAAGAGCACACGCCTCAGTGCTAGGCCTGACGACCACAAGATCGGCTGCTGCATCACAAGCGATGTGGAACTCGCGAGTGACGAGGTCGTGCCCTACAGGACACGCTGGATGTACCTCTTTGTGCTCAGTGCGGACACTCAGGCCTAGGGCCTTTGTGCCGGGGTCACCACTCGCGACGCTGTGAGTGGAGCGCCTGGGTGCAGGACCAGACGCTCGCTGAGCTCCGGAGTCCAATGGTCAAAGACGACTGCCAGGCTCACGGGAGTAACCTGGGCTCGAGGGGTGCACCTCAGGCTCAGGAACGGGCACAGTCACAGCCAGGGAGAGCTGAGCCAAGGGAGCTGGTGATGTCGTGCGAGGAGGGGCGTGTGTGGGAGACACGGGACTCGGTGTGGCAGTAGGGACAGATGAGACAGGACCACACACAGAGGCAGGAGTGCCGGCGGACACAGGAGTATGCACATGTGTAGGATCATGGGTACCGGAGGGAGGCGAGGGAACCGGGGTAGAAACCGGTGGTGCTGGAGAGGTCTCTGGGCCGACAGTGATGATCGCTGGGTCATCAAGAGCCGGAGACCGTGAAGTGGAGGGAGCTCGAACGGACACAACAGCCTGACGAGGGGTGCTCGCAAGCGAAGACTCCCCCATCCGGCGAGAAACCTCACACGTAGGGATGTGCGTGACAGACAGCGACGTAATCGACGTCGGATCACGGTAGGTGAGGGACTCAAAGAAGAGCGCGTCGCATGACTCAACAATACGACGACGGGTAGGGTCCCAAAATCGCCAGGCCTTCGATCGCGGGGAGATACCGACGAAGGCACACAAGCGACCCCGCGGTGAGACCTTGGACCCCTACTGGTCCTCGGTGTACCACACGAAAGCCAGGAACCCCCAGACGCGAGCGAGACGAAGGTCAGCACGATGGCCGAACCAGAGCTCATACGGTGTGACGTGGTCCGGAAGAGGACCGTGCGGGAGGCGGTTCCAGACCCAAGTCATGTAGGCAAAGCCCTCGAAAGCGAAGGACTCTGGGAGACGGCACTCAGACCGCATAGCGCGAACCGCATCCTCCATGGTGCGGTTCCAATGCTCAGAAACACCGTTCTGCTGAGGAGTAGTAGGAGCGGTGACCTGGTGAAAAATCCCATGCTCAGCGAAGAAGCTATCCATCTCGCCTAGAAACTCGCCGCCACGATCCGATCGGAAAGTGTGCAGCGTGTGGCGGGACTGACGCTCAGCCATCACTAGCCAGAGGCGAACCGCGAGAGCGGCGTCACTCTTCTGGCGCAGGCTGTAGACCCACCGCATCCAGGTGAAGTCATCAGTCAGCGTCAGGACGTATCGACCCCTATCGGATATAGACTCGACAGGAAGAGGACCAAGAAGGTCCGAATGGACGAGCTCAAGAGGGCGAAGTGCGCGAGATCGTGAGTCGGGATAGGTGCAGCGATGCATCTTACCCTGGGCGCAGAAAAGACAATCGGTCTTGGGCGGCTTCTCGAAAGAAGCCGCATCAAGACCGAGGGCGGGCTCTGTCCTAACGAGCTTCGACACAGTGTCGGAGCCTACATGACACAGACGGCGATGAAGCAATCGCTGGTGCTCAGGAGACAGAACACCAGTGACAAAAACACGAGCTGAAGGGGAGGTGGAGCAAGGGGCAGAAGTCCGGAAAACACGGTACAGGTCATCCACAACAGAGGCACGCAGAACAATGCTGCGAGTGTCACTGGCAGTCACAGTCGCGGACTCGGCAGTGTGCTCCACAGAGAGTCCCATCAGTGTGCAAGCACGTACAGAAAGCAAACTGAGCTCAAGGTCAGGCAGAAACAGCACCTCGGAGAGATACAAGGGGCCAGACGGACCATCGAAGCGCACGACCCCAACACCCTGNACCTGAATCGATGATCCAAGTGCCACCGGCATCACGACTGGAGGACGTCACTGTACAACGGGCAATGGAACACTCGGCCTCAGACGGACGCTGAGCAGCAGGCGGGGAGAAACGACGAAGAGCACAAAGGTGGGACTCATGAATCCAATCTGTATAGTCAGGCCCATCATCATCACATGCCGACTGTGCCCCCCCACACGAGTCATCCCGAGCCACATGGACAGACGGACCGACAGTCTGTGAATCACTCGGCTGTGACAACACACTCGCACCTCCCTAAAAGTGGAGCGCTAGAAGGTGACGAAGCTCGGCGATGGTGCGTTCGCGTGGGTCCGGATCACTGCTACTCGCCGGTAGGGAAGCGGGAACAGCTGCAGTCGTGGCTGCCACGCGTCCCGAGGAAGTCGAGGCTGACGTGCTGGACGTGGAACGGAGAGCGTGTGCCGCCTGGAGTCCACGAGTAATCCGCGCCCAGTCGAGCGGCTGCTAGCATTCGGTGTAGCGATGGGCGCCGCCACAGTTGTAGCAGTGAACGGAACGTCCACTGCTACCACTGGAAGACGACTGCTGCTGTGACTGCTGCTGACCTGGTCCCCGCTTCCCCTTCTTCTTCCCCTAAGCTGCTGCTGCAACACCCTGTGTCTGAGTGGGTGTGGGCGGGACCGAAGAGGAGGAGGAAGACAAGGACGTGATGGACGATGAAGGAGACTGCAGGAGGGATGATGGTGGTGATGCGACGACTGCTGCAACAAGGGCAGTCTCCTGATGGGCCACGGCTGCCTCGCGGGCTGAAGTCACCTGGAGGAAAAGATGATGCGCCCAAGGGAGAAGCTGCAGAGTGGCTGAGAAAGGCTCAAGGATGGCATCGCTGTACCGTGTGAAGATGTCAGTATACTCAAGGCGAACTCCGAGCATCACCGTACGGAGCGCCCACAGCTGTGTGCCTCCGGAGGTCCCAAGACGCGTGTAGATGTGCATGGCACGTCGCCAGTAATCGGCTGCAGGCTTTCCAGGCCCCTGACGGAGGGAGTGGAAGACAGGAATGTGTGCTGCTCGGGTGGCGTGCGTCTCTGCGGCCAGCAGGGATAGGGCTAGAACCCAACCTCCGTGTGGATCGGCGCCGGTGCCTGTGCCAGGCTCACCAAGGAAAGGGTGGAAGTTGACGACGGTCTCGCGTGGCATAGCGTAGAGGAGGCCGCGCATCGCCCTGGCTGCTGTCAGCACCTGTGCTGGGTCTGTAGACTGATACTGGCTGTGGTAGTACGGCCACACGCCCTCTGAAGTGGCCCAAACCTGAAAGAGGATCTCCCAACAATCGAAGCCGTCCTCAGTGATGTACCGTGGAGGTGGTGTCTCAAAGTCCTTGGATTGCCGCTCCGTGGGGAGGACGACCGCAAGCTAAGGAGGATGGGAGACAGGGAAGAATCCGGGAAGTGGATAGTCAGTGGGATAGTCGGGTGACGGTCGCACCGTAGGAATCCCAGGAGATCTGGTCCCCGCCTGCAGCTGACGGAGGCGCTCCTGAAGAACTTGAATCTCATGATCCGGGGAGTCGTCTGTCATGCTTGGCATGAATGGCTCATCATCCAGGAGGTCAGAAGGTGGTGGGTCAGGTCGAGCCGACTGTTGTGTAGAGAGCGAGGCGCCGGCAGCTCCCTCGGAAAACTGCCGTGGGACTGTGGACTGGCCACGCAGAAGCTCAGTCAGCATACGGGTGAGTGGATCAGATCGAGCTCCTGTAACGGGTGCCTGGGCCGACTGCTGTGTAGAGACCGCGACGCCAGCAGTCCCCCCGGAAACCTGCCGTGGGACTGTGGACTGGCTACGCAGGAGCTCAGTCAGCGTACGGATGGCATCAGTCTGCTCCCGCTGTAGGCGACGCATCTCAACCTGCTGGCTCCGCAGATCCTCAATGGCCTGTGAGCGTGGGCTCAGGACACCAGAAGATGAGGAGGAGGGATCATCTGTCGCCTTCCCCTTGTTGTCCGACGAGTCCATGTCGCCTCTCAGTATGGGTGGACAGGTCAGGTTTGTCNCGACTGCTGTGTAGAGACCGCGACGCCGGCAGTCCCCCCGGAAACCTGCCGTGGGACTGTGGACTGGCTACGCAGGAGCTCAGTCAGCGTACGGATGGCATCAGTCTGCTCCCGCTGTAGGCGACGCATCTCAACCTGCTGGCTCCGCAGGTCCTCAATGGCCTGCGAGCGTGGGCTCAGGACACCAGAAGATGAGGAGGAGGGATCATCTATCGCCTTCCCCTTGTCCGACGAGTCCATGTCGCCTCTCAGTATGGGTGGACAGGTCAGGTTTGTCGGATTTTGAAAACGTCCGCGTTTCTCGAGGAGTTGAGGCGCTGGCAATTTTTGACTTTCCGGCCAAAAATTTAGCTAAGTATGGTACTGATGTCAGCAGGTGGTTGCTGACATCAGCACGACCTGATGACGTCAGCAAGCAGAGATGCTGACGTCAGCTCGACCTTTTTTTTGGTCTCGCGGTTCTGCGCGAGCATGCAGCCGCTCCGCGGCCAAGGGGGGTGGGACCTCGTCACCCCCTTGCGCGGGGCGGGGGGGACCTCGTCACCCCCCTTGCGTGGCTGCGCAGCTGCGCAGATCTGCGTAGATCTGCGCAGCGCTACGCAGCACAGCAGTCGCGACTGCTGCTGCGCAGCAATTCTGCCACTGCGGCCGCTGCTGCTACTGCTCGGCTGTTGTAGATGCTGCTACTACTGCTGCAATGCTGCTGTTGATGCTGCAATGCTGCTGCTGCAATGCTGCTGTTGCTGCTGGCATTGCAGCGCGCGCAATGCTGCTGCTGCTGTCGCGGCGCTGCTGCTGCTGCCCGCGGCTACTGCTGCCGCTGGTGCTGCTCGCTGCCGCTGCCGCTGCTCGCTGCTCCTTCCGCTGCGAGCTGCTGCTGCTCGCAGCCGCCGATTCGCGCTGTGAGCTGCTGCTGCGAGCGAGCTGCTGCTGCGAGCTGCTTCCCTTTTTTTTGTCAGAATGCCCAGCCAGAAATTACTGCTGCTGCCACCCGGTGCTGCTGCTGCTGGTTGGCTTGGCTGCTGGAGCTGGTGACTGCCACAGCTCACCGGGTGAGGTGGACGGGACTGCGTGGTGATGTCGCTGCTGAAAACGGCTGCAACGAGTCCCAGGATACGGCGGCGGCGGTGACTCTCACTCCTGCTGCCGTTGCTGCGTCTCTGCGGCGCAGCTCAGCGAGAGAGGTCTCGCTGCTCTGATACCATTAGAAGATGTGTAGAAGCGTCCTAGCGACACCGCCGCTGACTAGGCGTCAGTGCCTGGTCAGACGGTGACGACAGTCACAAGTCGTGCACGCAACGGCAAGGGTTTGGCTAGGCGACACAAAGGCAAAGTGTCAGAATGCTTCAATAGCATTTGCAGAGAGAAATGAAAAATGACAGGTCCATGGCATAAGTACCTGCCGCGGCGCACGGTGGGTGTCGCACGCAGCAGTGCAAGATCTGTCCTAAAACCGGCCCAAAACCACTGTTTTGGCCGTAACTCTGCGCACACATGTCAGAATACTACGTCGTCTGAACCTAGACGTGCAGAATCACAAGCCGGACGCTACGACTGGTCACATGCATACATCCGACATCGAACGGTGGACACACAATGCAAAAACATGCAAATCGGGCCCACGGCCAGTCCACCGATAAAGTCATGCGTGCTGCAGAAAAACTGCAGGAGGTCCCGGGTAGCGTCCAGAGCTCTGGAACGGCCGTCGGTCAGCTCCAAGCCGGTAGTCCGCCACCGGACGACGCACCGGCACCGCCTGGGTCCGCATCAGGGATCTACACGAGTATGGACACGACCGAGTGGTAACAGTAAACTGTATAGGTCGACAGGAACGTCACAAATCACAACAATAACACCATCATCAGGTTTGAGATTCTGATGGGGCAGGAAGCACATGGGCTCAAAATTTGGTCCACTTCCAACAGCACATCACCTCGCATGAGGAAAGGGCGGGAAACAGGATGATCTGGCCAATACATCCTTGTTTGGATGCCTGCGGAAGTGTACCGTTCCCAAAAATTGATAGGTGAAAACCCACGAAATGAGTGTAACAAGTGATTCTTCAGCCCTTTCTGCTGCCAGACATGCTGAGTCAGTTACCCATTGTCATAGGTTGAGGTGACGAGGCATTCTAGAGTCCTCGACTGCCACCCCATTCATTGCATGGGTGTTGCAAAGTATCTCTTGTGATTACAACATAATATCCTATATGGACCCAAGTGTTTTCCAAAGAATGTATGTCACACGTAAGGAAATATGATATTCTATTCATGTGGATTGTACATCTGTGCACTGTAGATATTCTGAATGATACTTCTCGCACGTGTGTATACATATTCTAATGATTTTACCTCCACTTATACACCGAACCACCCTGATTCAGTAGAGAGATCGTACTGAACATGTAATGCACGTTGGATAGGAGCGGTTGGTGCCCTAACATAGAAATATGCTTGAGAAGTTTCTTTGCAAGGTCCTTTTGTCAACCGTGTAGTATGATCATTGTGTATAGCAATGGTTTTGCAATGACCTCTGAAATTCTCATTAAAAAGTTGTCGTGATGTAGTCTTGAAGCACGCTTTCATTGTGAAGCTCATCGCGAAGATGAGCCCTTGCAGAATCATAATATGTGTAGCAAAAACATTCAAGGTAGTCACACTAGTTTACACCTATTGCAACCGATTATATGTCGTGCCACGATCGTGTCTTCCATGGCCATGGCTTGGATTCGATGTGCAACAAACTGTCGTCATCGTGATTCAACAGATCCATGGTTTTGCCACGAGTGAGTTGTGTCCCAAGCTGCTCCTTTAGGCAAAGGTGATCTACAAATGGGGGTAACCTCGAAAGCTTTTTCTCGCACAAAAAGTTAGCATGTATGACCAATAACACGCATGTTTAAATACGTGCCCAATGTAGATCACCACGTTGGGATGTTTAGCACGTCTCTTGTGCCATTCCGAAAGAGGGTTGAATGACCAAAAACAACTTTATAAGGCCAAAGGTATACCGTGGATCCAACTCCTCCCTTTTTAGCAAGGAGCATCTCGTGGCACACTGGGCAATGTCCCCTATGCTAAGTGCATGCCACACCTGTAATGCTCCATACCCATAGTAGGATATCATCTTCAAGGGGCATGCTGGGATGGTACCCCCAACGACACCTACAAAAAAACTCGTGGCTTGACAGGTGCTTCAAAATGTGTTGTCAACCACCCATGGTGGACCAATTAGGTCTCTTCCGCGTGGCCAGGATTACTTGTGGCTCATTCCTGAGCCTCCTCAGTGAGAGGCGGTAAACGAGGTTGTCATGAATATCCCTGTAGCGTGTTCCTCCTTTTTGGACGATGAGCATGAGTATAGCCACATACAGATAACCAAGCATACATGACACAAGCGTAAGAAGCAACACATTGATGTGTCTGTTCCATGTACTTTAAATACTTTTCACTTGTTGATGCGTCTACAAGTAGCACCATCATCCCACGCGGGGGCACAACCTGTAATGAAAGAGGCAAGGGAGTTGAGCTACCTCCTTCCACCAATCATCGCATAGACCATCTGACCCGGGCATACATTACTTAATAGGTAGCGATGGTGTAACGGATTGGATAGAATCCTTGGCCAACTAGGCCAAACCCACGGTGTTTGAGGGTCTCTGACCCTCGAGCCATCCCGTCCGACCGCCCACGGGCCATGATTCCCTGCTCGAGCCATGTGGCGCCGACCGAGCGCTACATGGGGTGTAGGTTAAAGAGACCTGAACTCTGCTGTACCAAAGTTGGCACTGTCGGATGATGTCCGATGGGATTAGGCACACCGGCCAAAAGAATGTGCTTTCATGGCTCTTTCAATAATGAGCACCAACTGGCACAAGGAGAAAAACATCACAACGCTCCTCCAGTCCCATGTGAAGAATATGCAACTATAGGTCCTGTGCCTCGGGGATTCAGTGCTTTAACATGATAATAGCCTTATTTTGCGGTATTGGACGGCAACGCCAAACACGGAGGTCCAAAGGTACATTCCTTTTACTCACGAGTATGTTGTATTCGTCGCCAGGGCACTACTTGGCGTAAATTATGTATCATAAATCTAAACGGTCACTAGTTTTCAAACATATCAGTGAGGCATACATGCCTTCAATTGCACGAATTTCACAAAGGAAACATCAGGCATGACATCTCACTTGAGTAAGTCATAACAAGTCACCAGTTCATGACCAACCAGGGTTTGCTCCTCTTGCTTCCTTGCTAGGTCGTGTCTTTGGTTGCGTGGGCATTTCTCGCCACACTCATTACAATAGAGAGCTAGCCCAACTTTCTGTACCTAAACCACTCTTATGAAGAGAGTGGAATTCATGTCCCCTTTCCTTTAAACATCGTCAACCATGGCATGTAAGAATTTTTGGCATCCCCTTGAGAACATGATCAAGAGTACGAGAGCACCTCACACTATACCAAGGACGGGCACAACTCATATGTGGCACACTAGGTGTATCAAGAAGAGCTGACGGGAAGCATAACTTCTCATTCTTGAGAAGAATCTACATTAGTACAAGTTTCCATATGCCTCCTATATGTTTGACACTCACGTGTCTTGATGCAAGAGGTGAATCCATGTGGAGAAGAAACACTCGGCAAATGACAAGGATGTCATTGCTCATAAACAAACGTCTCGTCCAAAGGCACGTATCTCATGTCATTGGTGGTCGTTGGATCTTATTTGATCCGTTAGTCAACGTTGTACCTATATGGACCCGGTATGTGTTTGCTGTTGTTCAAGAGAGGTCCAAGAGAACGAGAACTTGAATTTGTGGATGCATGTAACAATTTTTGGATGGATGTACGTGCTTTCAACTCCCTTTGAAAATCCTTACAAGTTGATATTTTCGCCTTGAGGGAGGTGGAAACGTTGTGTATGCCATGGTCGACGACAATATTCCAGACGTGGTTAGTATCCATGCTAAGGTAGTATGTAGCGTGGTCCCATGTTTCTTGTTCCTCAGACACGGTACGGGTAATTATGTCCAAGGTGACAGCATCCACGTAGGCACATTATGCAAGTTACCTACGAGGCTCACGTCCCTCAAGTGCCAGTTTATTGGTGTGCCACCAAAGCACACAAGACATCAAATGTCACTCTCTGGCTCAATTCCATGGCACTTCAGGAGATCCTAAAGTATCTTGAATTTAGCATGTCATGAGTCTATATGTGCATGCCACACCAATACTAGATCCACGCGTCCCAATTTGTGGTGGATGATCCGGAGACACACTCCAAGTGTTGATGATTTTTTCTCTATATAAAACCTCCATCGGGCAATGGTCTGCAACACAACATGGATGTCCACAAAACTAACCATGAGGACGTGTACTTCATGTACACGAAGCACACGTTCTCACGTAGCATGAAAACAGGCTTATGTGTGTATGCTATGCATCAAGAACTTGAGTAAGAAATCACGTGGGACCTAGAAACAGCGATCCCATGTGTCACATGAAATCAAGTATGACTCAACTGCAGGATCCCGTTGCTCAGCACCATTTTGGATGCTGTGACATCCTTCGTGATGCATAGTAAATCATCGTTCGAGCAAGACTCGTTGATGTTTCAAGAGTACTATCCATCGAAGAATGCCACTTGAGCATGTACTCAAATGGTGTGTACATGGCTAATTCATATGTGGTGGCTATATGATGTCATCGTGTTATTTCCATGCATGGTGATTGGTAGCCATTAACAGGCTCCACCCTGAGTCTGTCGTATTGTTCCCATATCAGCACACTCCATGGCTTGGAGGAAGTCTATGGTTGGTACTTGGACTCTGTATTGTTGTTGTATCTGTGGATATTCAGTTGTACACCAACAAGTCCATGGGTGATAAAACATGAGTTCATGCCAACAATCCTAGGATTTTTACTCAACATTATTTTGGCTAGCAAGCCCTTCTCCCTTGTGTCATTTTAGAACAATTCATCAACTTGTTGTTGCTATGCTATCAAGGAAATAAGCCATGGTTCCTGTTATCAAGCATTCATAAAAGGCCTACGAGCACGTAGTCACCAGGCCATTATTGTATCGTTTCCAGGCCCATGGCCATGGTGATGGCAACAAGTCTATGGCTACGTTGTTCATGAACCCATGAGGCAACATTGTCAGGAAAACACATTATGACCATCAAAATGTAATAAAATTTGATAGGATCACTCTCACGCCATCAAGAGGCTCCTGAATCCATCGCTTGCGAGCATATGATTCAGTTAACAACATACCAGAAGTCACATCCCCGTAGAGCCAATAGCCACAACACTGGTAAGCATGCTTTCTCCCTTTGAAAATGAGCATGCCAACCACTGCCAATTGAGCCCACGATGCCGTATCCAAAGGTACAATGAGATGGGAAAGGGGTTCTGTGTACCGCCAACACACATCCATTGTTCGATACATCCCTTAATTACAACAAAGTAACATTAAGGATACACACATGGCCAAATTGAGTCAATATGCTGGGTACAAATGAGCATCACGTGCTAAAAATAATTAATTTTGACCATATCTTCCTAGAAAAGTGTATTTGAAATTCGGGTGCCACAACACAGTGCTTACCATCACCGTTCAAGGATCAATGAGATGTCAAATTTGTTCCATGTGCTTACCATCAAATGCACTCCAGTTGTAATGTAAAGTGGAAAAATGATAAACTATCAGGCTAGTATTAATCATTTCCACACTTGATGAGAGTGACATACAAAATGATTTGACTCCATGCCACGGGCTGAAGCATAATACTACACTGCTATACTACTTCATCATTCAGGAATACATACAATGGCACGTGAAAGTTGTATGCATGCCACATGTTGTAGATCATGATTTTGCATAATGAATCAGTCAGATGTGGAGGATTAGCACAAAATTAGTTATTGCCCACAGTCAATGCATACATCCGGTGTCATGCATGAGTGCCCTCAATGTTGTCAATGACAGCACCTGCCCAACAGTGACTTGTCCAATCCCAACGACGGATTACAATAGTAAACCCGACTTCTGTGACGTGCCAAACAGTGGCAACGTGTCCAAGCGTGGTGACTTACTGAATTGCGACTTCATGCTCGACAATGAAAACATGCACAACAATAACGATAGCAAAAGATCAATCAGAACAACACCAAATACGCTGCAATATCAATACACACTCAACGGTAATGGCCAAAAAAGTTGCATAAACTACGCGATGGTAACGACTGTGGTAGTGGTGACATACACTCAGGAGGAGTAGTACACACTTGATTCTGGCAATGATACACACTTAGTATTACCAATAGCATGTTCTTGGTAGCAATACGCACTCAGTAGCAACGTCATGCGCTTAGGGACGATGGTAGCACATACGTAATGGCTACATTGGTGACATGCATTGAGTAGGGATGTGCACAAGAGTATGAATGACAGTACACAAAGGACTGCCACCAATTTTTGCACACTAGGGAAAAGTATGTTGATTCATACACAATGCTCTACGTATATCCGGGGCTATCAACCACAATATCAGGTTGTCTGTGCATGACATCGAGGATCACTATATAACCATGGCCGCCTATGCAAGACGTTAAAGGTCCATAAATGACTCAGGGGGTCCATGAATGACCCCGGGGATCCGTGCACATTCTCTGGGGTCCGTATCCTTGGGATCCATTCACGATCCTGAACATTTATGCACGATAACAGGGATCCATGCATGACCCTTAGGATATATACATGACCCTGGGAGTCTTTACGTGACCATAGGAGTCCATGCATGATGCTAAGGATCCGTGCTCGAACTTAGGGATCCGTACACAAACCTATGGGTCCATGCACAACACTCGGATATGTGCAAAACAATGGGATGTCGTAGGCAGTCCTAAGTTGGCCATTAGCAATCCTTGGAGGTTATTGACGGCCGCTAGCTACTTGTTTGTAACTCTTGGCTAGATCCTCTATGCCTGTGAGTGATGTTGGCTACCATTGGTTGGCCCCTCTGCAACTCTAGGAAACCCCATGGCTTGTCATACACTGATCATAGCAGTTGCATGCAACCTCTAGCTTGGTTTTTTATAGTTCTTGGGGGTCACAGGTGGCCATTGTTTGCCCGTCCTTGGCCCTTGGATGTCATATATTACTGTCCAGTGCCTCCCTGTAGTCCCTGGAGTCTATAGGTGGCTCCCAGTGGCTTGTCTGCTTCATTCAGAGGATGTAGTCCAAACCTATCCCTACATGGTTACATTTAGCCCTCGTTTATCTGTCTATGACCCTTGGAGGTTACCACTGGCCCATGACAATGGCTTACGACCCAACCAGGTACCTGTCTTTGACCCTTGGAGGCTGAAGGTGATCCACGGCTACCGACCTTGGAGGTCACCTAGATTGTACATCCTTGACCCTTGGAGGTCATAGGCCACCCGTAGCTGTGCACACGAGACCATTGGAGGTTGCAAGCAACCACAAGGTACCCGGCAAGGGACGTTTGAGGTCATGGGCAGTTGTGGGTGGCCTTGGAAGGCCCCTGCTGGTCGCAACCGACCTTGGTAGACACATACGCGACCCTTGTTGGTCTTGCCTCACCCTGGATGGCCCCAAGGTGGCCCCTAAACCTACCATAAATGTCCTGAGAATGTTGTACATGGCCATGACTTGTCATGAAAGATGTTGGGCAGCCCTGCACAGCCAATACCAGCCAGACATCGCCCTGGCTAGCTGCACATGGTCATGGCCAACTATTCAAGACCCTGGTCAATTGTGCACAACCTTTGCCAGTCTTGAACATCCCAGACTGAATTTTTGAGACTTAGCTAGTCCAAACATGGTCCTGGCTAGTCTTGGTTTAGGTAACAGTGATGCAGAAAATGAGTTTCCAGTTGCCATGGCAATCTTCATGACGAGCAGAGGAGGTGGAGGAGCTTCATAAGTAGTTGGCAATGGCCTCATTTGTCAATTGATGTCATCTTGACGTACACATGAATGAACACCATTATGGCAAGACACCCGAGTGCGCTGGCCAAATCGGAACCCGAGAGGTCCACGAAGGTAGAAAGCTAACACTCTTGTTTTGAAGGAATGTTGGAGTCTGGTGCGTCAATGCGAGAGGGGTGTCATAATGGAGAAGCCCGAGGTCAAGATGATCAACCAATTTGGTGCCAAAATGTAACATCCATAAGAAGCAACGGCTGAAAATGAAATTAAGTGTGATGAGTAATTGTTCGGCCCTTTCTTCTTGTAGCAATGGTCAGTCAGCGACCATCGTCATATAGTGAGCTTATGTTGCACTCAATAACCTTCATTCTCTGTTTTATAGTACAAAAAAAAATTAACAAAAATCTTAAAGTGTAGGTCGAAATGTCCTGTCCTAATCATTACATAATTGATCTCCAATTATGTTAGACTGGCTAACATGTCCCTCAACTAAAGCTATAACTTAACAAAAGTGCATGAAAAATTGTGCATTTCTCTTACAGTGAGCATCTAAAAAATACACAGTATGGAATTGTATAACATAATTTCCTATCGTTCTTACATGGGTTGGAGATAATGAACACAATTAGAACATGTAACAACTTAAGAAACATTACAAAAATTAGGCATTGAAAGGTGTGGTGAGCAATGATGACCTAGACAAGGAAGCGTCCTCCAGAAGAGGGATCTTTCCGAGCTCACGGAGCCTTTTGATGTGAAGGCCGTTCAACACTGGATATCGCAGGCAGAACGACAGATAACCTCACCACTCCTCTTGCTCTTCCCTTGTGCTTTGTGAATTTTAATAGGGATAAGTTTTTTCAGTGGTGGACAACGGACCACCTCAGAATTAGGCTGGCGGAACACAACCCTCTACTGTAAACATGAAATCACTTTCTCACTCGAGCTCCTCACATCCAAAACTACACAACCTACTTTGTCTCTCTTGCTTGTTTCTCCCAAAAGCTCTCTCTCTCTCTCTCTATCTCTCTCTCTCTCTCTCTCTCTCTCTCTCTCTCTCTCTCTCTCTCTCTGTATCTCTGTCCTCCTTTAATGTGAATATCATGAAACTTGAATAACCGTGGAGTTTCACCACCATCTGTTTCATCATGAGAAGAGTTCAAAGAGAGGTCCTCATGGTTTTCTCTGCACATTTTTTGAGATTACATGTTAGTCAAAGATGTGACGGTTCTAGAACCCTGTACGCCACCGCATCATTGAGTCCCATGCTACAATATTCCTTGAGGAACTTCTTCTGTGCGATCTCCCTTTTATCCTTGTTGGGACCCTTTTGGGCCTGTTGCCTACATTACGTGGAATAGATTCTTCACTGGTACACGATGTTGCTTTGTGTTCATCAGCATCTTGAGTCCTTAAATCCACTGCATTGCTTATGCCTCTTCATGCACTAGACACCCTTGCTGTCACAGGGTCCTCAACTTAGTCTATTCTCTTGGCTGATGACCACACATTTGAGTCCACCTCTTCGCCCACGGACTCTGCTTACCATGGGACAAAGTCCACTTCTTCGACCGCTGACTCTTCCACCTAGGAAACCAATTATTTCACGCCAGTTCCTGACTCAATCAACCTATCAAGCTGTTCTCTGACTCTTGAGTCAGTCACTCTAGTGGATCGATCCATCGTTTCCTTGTCTCCTTGAGCTTTGCACATCCACTCATCTAGTATTGGTCCAAACTACTCAAATACTCTTGGTGTTTGTCTTCATCCACGTATCTGGATACCTCCATCATTCTCGCGTGTTGCCATTGCCCGGCCGGCCTTGGCCCGTACCCTCCGTCCCACACCCCCTTCTCGCACTATGGCGAGTGGGAATCCGGGGACAATACATCTTTATCTTGGATCTGCATTAGGTTATGTCCTAATTCCTCAGGAGCATCAACAGGTTGTCTCTGTCTCGTTGCCTTGTGTTCCACTCGGTCTAGGTACTCCTCATTTGTTGACAGCCAGGTTGTTTTCACATACAGCTGACCCGCAGAGCCTCCGCGAGTCTAGGGCCACGCCGGATGCTGCCCATTGGGAGGCTTCTTGCACGAAGGAACATGCTGCTATCAATGAGCATGCCATGTACGAGTTGGTTTACTTGTCCCGAGGCCGCAAAGTCAGTGGGGCCAAGTGGGTTTGTCGTTGCAAGTGGAATCCGGATGACACGCAAAACAATTATAAAGCTCAACTCAGCGCCAAAGACTTTGTACAGGTACCTTGAGTGGATTTTGACCAGGTCTTTGCACCAGTTGGCTGTTTCACCATTAGCCACATTCTCTTTAGTATGGTCTCACAACATGGCTAGGAGCTCCACCAGATGGACGTGATCTATGCCCTCTTCCATTGTTCTCTTAATGGTGAGGAGCTCTACATGGTTCAGCCCCCATGTCTTGACAATGGCACTTGTTGTGTTTGGCGACCATGGAATGTCCTGTATGGCCTTAAAGAGTCGCTTAGGTGCTACAACACAGAAATCAGTCATACCCTATTGAAGGATGGCCAAACGCATAGCATCACAGACTTGGCACTCTTCCTTTTTTATGGATACCACCCCTTTTTATGCTTATCTATGTGGATTATCTTCTTGTTGGATCGACTGACCTTGTCACTATTCAGCGAGTGAAGGATTTTATGCTTTACACATACAAGATGAGAACTCGTGTGCCTACATAGGTGTTTCTATGCATGGAGTTTGAGCACGACTACATCTACAGTACTCTACATGTGCATAAAGCAACTTACATGTAGACGTCGGCCGAGCACTTTACGGATCTCTTGGCCACTGTACCCAGTACCTCCATATCCATTAACCGAGATAGCCTGATGAATCTTAGAACTTTTGATACCGACATGCTAGGTGCGGGTGTGGACGCGACTACCTTTTCTTGTGCCATTGCATCACTCATGTTCCTTGCCACCACCACATTGTCGGACTGTGCCTTTGTAGTGAACCTGCTGGCTCAGTTCTCCTAGTTTGTATACCAGCTATACCTAGACGCAATAGTTCATGTGGTGTAGTACGCTGTCTCCATTCCACGTTGTCGATTTCCATTTTGCCACCAACCATCTCTAGTCGCCAAAGGCTATACGGACAGTGACTAGACAAGGAGCACATATGGCAGGAGCCACACTGGGTGGATCGTCATTGCCGGCAGTACGGCTATCTCGTGGGATAGTGGAAAGTAGGCGTGCATTGCACATAGCACTCTAGAGGTACAGTACGTGGGATAAGGCATACGTGCATTTGATGATGTGTGGCTCTATCGTCTATGATGTGAGCTCCATCAGCCTACATCACCGATAATGATGTATTGTAAAAATGGGAGAGCCATTGCCGTTATAGAAAAATATGGCATTCATCACAAGTGCACAAAACACATCAACGTATAATAGTACTATGTGCAACTGTTGCATGAGGGCAACACGAAGATTGTGTGGGTCGGGAATGCGCGACAGATGGCTGACGTCTTGACCAAGGCCGACAATTGTGTATCATTGAAAATGACTGTTACTTTAGTTGGTCTACATGTGTGAGTGTACTCTTTTGCATCCATGATTTCCTTTACCCTTTGTTCCCTTATGTCTGCCCTCACTCCTCGTGTGCTCATCTCCAGAATTTTGTACACCAGTTAGACTGTGGGGGACATAAGAGCATGGAGGAGCGTGACATGTGTTGTGCACTGTGGATGTATGGCCTCTGTACATTTATGTACATTGGTGTCCACAGATCATGGGGGTATTATGATTTGCGTGTACAATCTTATTGATCTTCCCTGCCCTATTGGCTGATGCAAATGCTCATACAGACGACTGACTCGGCGGACGTTGATGACGGTGGGTGCTAAGCAATGGATGGGACATCACACAGTTTTGAGAGATGTGGCTTCCATCTCTCATGTAGAGTCTTCTAATTGGTAGTATTATGCACCCGGCTCCATCGGTAGCATCCACCATCACTCATGTCACTGATAGTCATAGACGACTATTATGAGTATCATAGAGCCTGCCTAGGTTCAGGCAGAAATAAATCCTTTTTATTTGATTATGATTGTACCACTGAATTCAAATTTTGCATATTTAGGTGTGGTCCAGTTTTGAGGGAAAACGGACGACGTCCGGGATTGGGGCTGTTGGTCCTCCAGCAAGGCTCACCGAGAAAACCCCACTGGCCATCAAGTAGTGCATTCTCCTGATTGGCTGATAGACTGAGTAACAAGCCTTGCAGAGGTGAAGGCCTGGGTTATTGTAGGAGGGGTCTAATATCTCCTTGTTGCTATAAACTCAGTCATTACTCTCGTTTAACTACAATTTTGGTTCCAACTTTCAAGTGCATGTCTTCCCTCTTACAGCTGAGCAGCCAGTGCTGCTCAGGTGCTAAGTCTAGGCACAGCAGGCCACACATTTCAGTCCAGGTATGTGAGGCGGCAGAAAATAGTGGTGCCCCAACTTATGCAGCATCATGTCTAGCTCTTTGATCCATTGCAACATCATTTGGTCTTTTGCACGTCAATGGTGCTTGAATCCACCTCTTATTTGGGATGAATTAAAAATGGCATGTTGAAAATGGCTTGTTTAAAGATAACCACAATTGTTAAGACAATGAATCTTAAGTGATAAAAAACTAGATGCAAATGAATTTTAACGAGGATTTCCAATGTCTGCAAATCAAGGAATATGTGAGATTTTGGGTGTATGACAAATGCGACACATGTATAGTCACGATGTTATTGGATGCATTGAGAAACCCTCCTCACAAGTTAGGGGGGTTTTAAGATCAAAGGAATATTTGGACAGTATACTTGCAAGAGTGTAGTACCATAAAAATAACAATTAGAGAGCATGAAAAAACTAAACAAGGTCCGTAACACTTGTGTCAGTCTTTGTGAAATTTGTCTTTTCCATCAAGGACAACTCATCAGAAGTGAAAAAATATAGCTGTATTTCCCATAACAATCCCACACAGTAATCCGTACTCCAATACACAATGGGCTATCCAAGTATTGACGGGGATAATATCCTTTGTGTTTTAGTCTCAAGTCATCGATATCGACACAATGTGAAATTTAGACTGGAAAAACTCTCATGCAAGGGATTAACATCCACCTTCACAGATCGACATGTCTATCAAGGGGAGGATTGGTATAGGGGAGATTGTGAGGGGAGGCAACATCAGCTTTCATGTGCGCTGACATGTTCACATGGACATTCGATTGCTGTACTCTCTACAACCGACAGAGCATGCCTCGACATCCTTTCTTATTGCTTCTTGGCATTGATTCTATTTGGGTACTATAGTGGATACGATTGAACTCTTTGTGACAGTGCAAATAGCAAGATTCTCCCGATGTAGGGGAGATGCTGTCATATTTTTTGGACCAGCGTGCATCACTATTTGGCAATTCTGCTAGGCTAGCATATGTTTCTAGCTTTAGGTTGATGCCCGTCTCCTTGTCATTGTGAGCTTGTCACTCCTTTGATAGGATGTAGACTCCCTCTTATCCTCCATGCACACAGTCTTGTAGTCACTTGTCAAAATCACATATACATATTGTTTCTTGTGGATGCCCCATGTGATCCTCACATTAATTCCTCCATGGACCTCACTGACATGGTATGAAAGTCAAGGTGACAGCTTTCTCCCTTTCCTTAGACCCCTGTTGTGAAACACAGTAACCCTAAGCACAAAATATATGAACTTCCTCTATGCACCTAGATGTGATCCAGTGGTGCGGACTTGACCGCACTTTGTATGCCCTTCTATCATGAAGCAAAAAAGCATCCAAGCAGCACTAGTAACCACGAATCCATAGCCAAAGGCTGCAGGCAGCCAAGCAGCATAAAAACCAAGCAGTCGGACCATCTCGGCCAGTTGTACTTTCCCAGAAGTCCACCAGTCCCGCAGCCCAATCACAGTCGGTCCCATCCGACGGCCTCAGATAGCCTTGACAGTCCAACCAATCATATAAGAGATGGTTAAACTGAATGCTCTAGTCATACAGATTCATTGTGATACGATTAAAAAGTGAAACCGGAGGGCGACATTATGATAGTAGTGGACAACGCTCTGTCAAATCTTGGCTGGAGTCATCACAACATGGATCTAGATGCAACAACTTTAGGTGGTGTGGGGTTTTGGAGCAGGTTGACTAGTGGGGAATATAAAAAAGATGTATCTAGCCAAGATCCTTGTCAAGATATTCCTGGGATCCACATGTCAACATACCCTTAGACTTCACACATGGGAGGATACCTTGCTAGGTTAGAAATGTAGTTGCACAAGTTTGAGACGAGAAAAGAAAAGGTCAATCTCATCTCAATTGTTTTGTGTTGTCGTAAATGTCCATATCATCTTGACGCATTTCGAGACTATCTCAATCGTGTCTCAAAGTCAGAGGTAATTTGAGATTCTCAACATTCCAAGATGTGATCAATCTCAAACACTGTGCCTTCACTTGGCCTAATTTTCTACTTATTGGTTACTCTCAATGTTGTCACCATCTCATGTAAATCAAGAGAAATTTCATCTCCTTGCAGGCTTTAAAATGTTTGATATTCAACAAGCTCATCCTTGTGCCTCTCTCAGCGTGGTCAACTCGAGAAGCTTGTAGAGCCAGGCAACCGACATGCGTCTGACAACGGTTGGCTACAGAGAAAATTTCCTACACTTTGGGGTTCACGATGGTGGCTTGTGTATCAAAGGCACATTGTGAGCTCTCACCTTTTTGCAAAAATGCCACACCGATGCAAGTGATTGACCATGGAGAGATCCCACCACTAGTTATGCCATGAAGGGGGAGGTGCAACAATGCTGCAGAGGAGCACATGGATGTATGTGAGGCGGCGACCCGGTGGCACATGGAAGGGAAAAAACTTTTGTGCTTCTCATGTGCCTTCCATAAGCTTATAGCAGATTGTGTGCCTGTTATTGAAAAACTGGTGTGTTTCAAGGTTCTCTATACTTGCTGGCTGGGAGTAGGTACAAGGATTACTTCTCCCAGACCACATGCTGCATGCTTTTATCATGCAGCTCACTTCACATGATTTTAGAATTCTCCTTGAGTGGTTCGGGTCCTCGAGTCCACGAAGGTCTTAAGCGACGTTGATTCCTCTACTCGTTCGCTCCTACCCTTGTCGCTCACTCCCAATGGAGTTGCGACTTCTTACTTGTGTCTGTGATTCTCTTGAACATTCCCGCTATTCTGCATCTTCGTCCATTCACCCATGGCCCGCGTTGTGTCCCAAGCTTGCAACTAGGCTATTCCCTTGTTTCAGAGTACCACGAACTGGTATCATAGCGAGCACGAGCAGAGATTCACGTTCAAGAATCTGGTATCATAGACGCTGTAGTAGCAGCCTTAGCTACATTTGCAACACTAGCTAGAGCATCGCACGCCTCTACCTCCAGATCAACCGGGTTTGCGACGGAGGCCTACACCAAGGCCATGGTCATAGTTGGAATCATAGTTGTAGCACCTATAGATATTGGCACACAGATTGCCGCACGTGCATCCGCTATTGCATCAGCAGTATCATCTATAGCATCTACCATAACAACATCTGCATCTGCCATGAGAACCTTTACATTAGCGACCACCACATCTACAACATCAGCTTCATCTGCCGCCACCAACCTCGTCACAACCGTTATGTCTGTAGCGATCGTCTTCACCACCTTAGGTACAACGCTTACCACACGGGCACTTGTCCTAATGGTTCTAGCCACCTCCATAGTTTTTGTCTTCTCTGCTGCCGTTGCTAATGTCTTTCCATCATTCCTTGCATTTCTATGTAGCCCCTCTCCTTGTGCAGCCTCGTGATATTCTTCCTTACATGCCACCTTTCTACTAGTGGTTTGCCTATGCTCTCTTGTAGTGGCTTATTTGTCTGACTTGGACTGGACTGTTCCGCAAGACTCTCACCATGTGCCTAGGAGACTCCCACATTTTCCACATCCACTGAGGCAAGAGAAACTCTGCTAGAATCTGTTTGGCAGAGCTCCCATATCGTCATCATGCCAGGTGACAACACATTAGTCATAGCAAATCTGCGTCGCTAGCTGAACCTCACTCACGAGGCTCAGCGGGAGGCTGGAGATTGCCTCAATGTGGAAGCAGACAGTGACGTTATATCTAGTGATGAGTTCGTTGTCATAATGCTTACACGCCTTCCCATGACCTCCGCTGCCCCACCTACTGGTACCAACATTGGCACCAATGCCGACACCTCTTCCATACCCTTTCCTACTAGTACCTTTGTTGCCAACTCTGCAGTCACCCCTATTGTTGCTACCCCTGCCGCTGTGCTACATTAGCATGATGTTTTCTCTCAACCACCTGTTCCCACCACTGGCACGCCTTCTCCTCTTTAAGGTTGCGCTTCAGTGCATGGGCTCAGGAGGTGCAGCTACGGGATTACTACTCTCCAACTGTACCTCCTTTGACACCCAGTGCTTCTAAGTCCATCCATGCTATCTACACCCTCATCACTGTTGCACATGAGCTACTCATTGATGACATTAGCGCCTACAATACTGACCTTGCCGTCCAATGCCCGGCTGACCTAGTTGGCTCATACGTTATGTTTCGTGGCCGCACCACCATCACTAGCCATGCTGCTCTGAGTGCGTTCACAGTTAGTTCAACATGCTTTTGATGCATGCTGATGAGACAGCTGATGCCTATTGATCTCGCGGGCTCAAGCTTCTTTATGGGCTCGGCGATGCAGTACCTGGTCAGCTTTCCGCTATCCTCACCATAGTCAACGGGCTCATATCTAAGCTCTCCGACATTCTCTATGATTCCAAAGTGGATGAGTTTAAGTGGTTTGCCTCTAAGCCCATCTTGCCGAAGTTCTTGCCTGGTTTCGAATCTATTTAGACATTCACCGCTAAATGCCTTGCTGCTTGGTGGACTAGCATCCTGAAGAAGTGCCTTCATTGCTGCATTGTCATGGGAATGCGACTCTTAGTGAAGCCACCATGTGCTCCTCTTCTCTAGCACATTCCTATATGTATTCTTCCCCCTCTTCACCATCTACCTCTACGACCATTGCCCTTGCTTCCCAAGGCCGCGGGAAGGAAAAGGGTCAAGAGAAGGCCACCAATTCTTTTTCTTGTGTTCCTGATGTCGTTGTGTCTTGGAACTATTACTCCATCAAGCACTCACACTTGCGCCACTCCTCCCGTTGAATTTTGCCTTGCCCGTGCCATGCCTGCTCACTAAGCACGTATTTCTTGTACCTCCATGATGTCCTATGCCTCTAGCTCCAATACCTCCTCTCCATCTTCTTCTACCGCTTCTGCCCAGGCCTACTACACCAACATAATTCCCTCCATTTCACCACCTGTCCCGTACCCTTGCGACCCCCCTTCCTCCACCTATATCACCCCTTTGTGGTTCATTGCTTGAAAGAGTGTCTCTACCCCGGCCACGACGGCATCTGCTGATTGCGAGCGTCATTTGGAGGAGTCTCTTCTCCAAAGTCTTTGCCTTCGCAATCTAGAAGGTAAGAGTGTTTCTATGCTGACCAAAGGTCCTTTGTGTTGGACTGACTGTGTTCTTCGTAGGGACCCTCCTTGTCATGTCTTAGGCGCGTTATGTGCCTATGTCCCGTGGTTCGAGCACTGGTAGTCCGTCTTTCTCCCTTGCTATCTCGCAACCTGTGCTCCGCCTGCCCCCCTCTCCTGCTCCCTATTGGCATTGTTGCGACCTGTGGCAATTTACCCCTTGTGCTCGTGTCAGGTGGCTTCTAGATCCTCAATTCTAGAGCCACCCATCACATGACATACATGCACTCTTTGTTTGTCACTTTAGGAACTACAGGGTTTTTCCCCTTTTGTATGCACTAGGACAGGTCAGTTACTCCTCGTCCAAGGCGTTGGTGTCGCCCATTTTTTGCATCCTAGTAGCGCTCTACTTCTGCCCGATGTGCAGTACCTACCTTAGTTGGAACTCAGCCTATAGTCAATGTCGTCTTTAGATGATAAAGTTGTGGAATTCTCTACCAATCATGGTACTGGAATCGTTCTTCTTTGTTCCTTTGGTAGTGCTATCTTGTGTGGGGTCAAATGTGAAAAGCTTTATCGCGTCCCTCTGCATTCTTCCTCGGCTCCCACTGTTGGCACTACCCATGCTCATGTTGCCCCCTCTGTCGCCTGACCTCATTCACCTCTTGCATCACCGTCTTGGCCATGTGTATACTCACGTTGTCCACAGCATGCTCCGCCTCCAACCTGCTGTTGGTCTGTTGCCCTCCACCTTCCCTTTCCCTTGTCCCACTTATTGTTTTGATTATACTCAAGGGAAATTTCACCGCTCTCCTTTCTCTTCCTCGGTGTCTCCGTCTGCCCACCCTCTTGATCACGTGCATGCTAATATCATAGGTTCCTTGTCCCATGACCTCATTGGTGATTTGGGGCACTACGCTTTATGTTTCTCAGACAAATTCTCTCGCTCTCGTTGATTTTTTTTTTCTATTTATCAGAAGATAAACGTTGCTCTTTGGTCACCTCTTGGCTTGTTCAAGCTGAGCATGCATGTCAACGCTTGCTGCGTTTCTTTTACAATGATTGTGGTGGTGAGATTCTCGGACCCACCACCTGTCACCTTGAGTCAAAAGGGGTGTTTTTGGAGACCTCTCTTTGTACATACCCCAACAAAATAATGTATTTGAGCGTTGGCATCGCACTCTCGCTGATGGCGTCTGCACCCTGCTGTCCGAGTCCGGTCTGTCGCCACTCTTTGTGTTGGAGGTAATGAGTTACATGACTTGAGCCTGGAATTGCGTCCCTTGTGGCCCTCTCCCTCGCTCTGTCACGCCCTTCGAATGCTGGCATGGCACATGGGTCAATCTTCGCCTCCCTAGGGTCTGGAATAATATTGCGTCTGTCTGGCTCCTTAAGGACCTGCGTGACAACAATCTCTCTCGTTGTGGCCTTTTGTGGCCCTTTATCGGCGTGTCTACCAAATCTAACTCTTCGTGTTTCTGGGATCCTATTTTTTCACGTGTCATCGAGTCCCATTATGAGCTGACTTTTAGTATCTTCATCTTTCGTCCATTGCCTCCCTTTTGCTGCTCTCCCAATTGGAAGGGAGGAAGTCGTTCCCACCGTCCCCACATTCCCTATTACTGCTCCTCTTGAGCCCACACTCTCGTCTCCCAAGTGGTCATCAAGGCTTATGTCCACATCATCCTCAGTATCCTTTTTGTCTACACCATCTAGCTCGTCCAGTGCGCCGTCCTCCCCTATAGCATCCTTTCTCCTATCTGAATTTATGTCTCCTTCTCTATCCTCTGCGGCTCCATCCAGCCCAATCACTTTCATCGTGTCCATTCCACCTACCCATCCTCCAGTCCATGCGTTTGACCTACCTCAGACTAAAGACCCCACAAGTCCTGCACATCTGTCCCCCTTTGTCCATGCCGGGTGCCTTTGCGTCCTCTCGAACCGCTCCAGTGGCTCCAAATTTGCACCGCTTCCGCCTCGGTCCTAGATTGAGTAGTCCACTTTCTTGCCTTTCGGCACGGATGTGCTAGGCCTGGCCGCTTGGGTTATCCATCCCGGTTCTGCCTTGGATATGCGTTGCTTGCGACTGAGCAACGTGCATTAGAAATAGCCATCCTTTACATTGTTTGCAAGTATCATGCCACTGTGGCCACCACGTCACTTTCTCCTAAACCTACCAAGGTTTGACAAGCAGTTGCAACCTCTGATGTCCAGCAATGGGAGGCTGTTATGTGCGATGGGTTGAACGCCCTCGATAACCATGCTCTACATGAGCTGGTCGACCTACCGCCAGGGCGCAAGGCCATCGATGCCCGTTTGGTCTCTTCGGAAGTACAAGCCCAACGGTGTATTTGAAAGGTTCAAGGCATGCCTCACGGTGAAATGCTTTTCCCAAGTCCTAGGCACTCAATTTGATGAGACGTCTGCACCCGACAGTCGTTACACTACAGCTGGAGGTCTTCTTAGCCTCGTGGCCCACTATGACTGGGAACTGGAATAGATGGATGTGAATAATGTATTCTTTCATCGATGACTAGATGAGGAGATTTACATGGTCCAACCCCCTGGGTTTTCTGATAAAGCCAACAAGTTTGGTGATTGCGAAAAGTTGTGCATGGCCTAAAACAGTCTCACAGATGTTGGAACCAAAAGATCACTACATCCCTTGAAAAGGTGGATACCGACGCAGCATGGTGGATCCGCCCCTCTTTGTTGCCCTACTGTCAACGCCATTTGTCGTCATCGGGAGCAGGTGTGCCAGAAGGGACTTACACTGGCATGCGAGCATGTGTGCCAAAAGGAGCCGACAAGATCATTGGACCGACAGCCATCATGGCCGGATCATCATCAGCCGAAGACCAGACTACAGGTGAGGAGGCCCGGACGGACCTTCCACAGGTCTGGACTCTCCCATCCACCGAGAAGCCACACAGGTGGGAACGAGGTTGGCGGCCAGTGGAAAAATGCTAGATAGGTCGCGGTAGATGAAAGCCTCAATGAAGAGAGCGTCTCAAGATTGGACAAAACAGTAAAGAGCGGGGTACCAAAAGCGCCAGCCCATTCGATTGCAAGAAAATACTAAGGAAGGCGCACATGCAACCTTGGACCCCTGATGGTCCTCGGTGTACCAGGCGCTTGCTAGGAACCCCCAAAGGGGAGCAAGACGGAGGTCAACGGAATGGTCCAACCACAAATCATACGGCCTGACATGGTGTGGAAGAGGACCATGTAGTAGGCGGTTCCACACCCACGTCATGTAGGGAAATCCCTCAAAGGCAAATGACTCTAGAAGACCACATGTCATGGACTGCATCCTCAATTGTGCGGTTGTAGTGCTCAGACACGCCGTACTGCCGTGGTGTAGCATGGGCTGAGAGCTGGTGGAAAATACAGCGCTGAGCAAGGAAGGTGTCCATCTTGTCTAAGAACTCACCAGCACGATCCAAGCAGAACGTGTGTAGGGACTGACAAGACAGGCGCTCAACCATCACTAGCAAGAGGCAAACTACCAAGGCAACATTGCTCGAATGGTGGAGGCTGTAGAACATCCTCATCCGGGTAGATTCATCAGTCATGGTGAGGACATATTGCTCCTAGTCTAAGAAAGAATCAATAGGGAGGATCAAGAAGGTCTGAATGGACCGACTCATGCGGACGTAGTACCCGGGAAGTAGAATGAGGGTAAGTGCAGCGATGCATCTTACCTTGAGCGTACAAAAGAAAGTCGATCTTGGGCGGCTTCTCAAAGGAAGTCGCGTCAAGACTGAGGACTGGCTGAGTTTGAATGAGCTTGGACATAGTGTCCAAGCTCGCAAGGCAAAGGCGGTGATGCAATAAACATTGGTGTTATGGAGAGAGAACACCAACGACAAACACACGTGCAGACGTGGAGGAAGGAGAGGAGGCAGAGGAAGTGGAACGAGACACACGATATAGGTCATCAACAACTGAGACACGAAGAACAACGAAACGAGTGTCGAGAGCAGTTTCGGTGGCTGAGTCAGTGGAGTGCACACCAGAGAGACCCATCTTGGTACAAGCATGAACTGAGAGCAGGCTGAGCTCAAGAGCAAGGACAAAGAGCACATAAGAAATGTACAAGGGGCCAGACGGACCATCAAATTGTACCATCCCAACACACTGGACGGGCAATGCTTGACCAGACCCTGTGAAAACAGACCGAACGGATGCAATGGGACCTAGCACCACAAAGTGATTGTGACGGTATGTCATGTGGTGGATGGCTTCGGAGTCAATGATCCAAGTGCCGTTCGCCTCACGACTTGTCGTTGACACAGAGCAACAGGCCACTGAGCACTCAGCCTGTATAGGACAGCAGAGAACAAGGAACACCAACGAATAGTATGAATTTGTGGCTCGTCAAGCCATTCGGCACTGTTAGATCCATCATCATCATGAACCAACCCAGTTCTCCCACAACGATCATCATGGGAAATGAACATAGTAGGACAACCTGTGTATAGACCACTCGATTGTGACAACACAACCACACCTCCATGAGTACAAAGTGCCAGCTTTTGGCAAAGCTCTGTGATTGTGTGATCTTGAGGGTCTTGATCATTGCCATCATCTTGAAAAGTGACAGCGTATGCTGTTATTGTATTCGTGACGTGATGTGCGTGTGTGTCGCCAGAAAACATCCACTGTGTGTATGCCACCTGGAGGCTACACATAATCTTCGTCCAATCAAGGGATGGTAGGAACTCTATGTAGTAGTGAGTACTCCCGTAGTAGCATTGGACCGAGCGTCCGCTGAAACTGCTCGTCGGGTGTTGCTGCTGTTGCTGCTCCTGCTCCTTGGTATGTTTTCATTTTCCTCCCCCCCCTGTGCGGCTGTTGCAATGCTCTGAGCCTAGCCAATCGGGGTAGAGGGTGATGAAGAGGAAACCGTGGAGATGGGATGCGCAAGTTGGGACAAAGGCATTAGAGGAGTTATGGTCACTGTTGCAATAAGCGGACTCTACTGATGGGTGACAACGACCTCATGAGCTTATGTCGTCTAGAGAAAATACAAATGAGCCCAAAGAAGCAACTGAAGTGACTCAGAAAACTCAAGAAGGACCACTTGGTCGAAGCCCGTGAAGAGCTTGACGTGGTCTAGATGCACCCCCATCATGATGATGTCAAGGGCCCATAGCTACCTCCCGCCACCAGGCCCAAGGCGTGTATAAAGAAGCATGGCACATCGGCAGTAGTCAGCCATGAGCTCTGTGGGACCCTGATAGAGGGAGTGGAACTCACACAGGCGAGCCACCCTTGTGGTGTGGGTCTGTGGAGCAAGCAGTGTCACGGCTAACTCCAAGTCCTCGCATGGGTTTGCTCCAGTCCCGGTCTGTGTCTCACTAAAGAAGGGGCGAAAATCAGCCACGGTCTTTTGTTGCATGGCATAGAAAAGACTGCGTATCGCTCTCGCTGCTTTCTGCACTAGGTCAGTGTTATGTATCTAGAACTGGCGGTGGTAGTAGGGCCAAACACCCCTAGAGTCGACCCTCACCCGAATAGGGTCTCCCAGCACTCAAAGCCCTCGTCGTTGTCAAAGGAAGGTGAAGGTATCTCAAATTCCTTCGGTCACCGCTCTTTGGGGAGGGCGACATCAGGCTCGGGAGATGGTAGGCGAGGTATAGGGAGACCACCAGTGAGAGGAACACCACTAAAAGTGAACGTCGTTGAACGTCGTGACTGCTGTTGACGACGAGAAGGTGGTGGGGTAGGAGATATAAACAGCCAAAAATATGATGAAGCTCCATCAGCTCCTCCTGATGGCTACTTTGAGGATCTTGAATGTCCTCTCAGTAAACCCGTGATCTCCTGTAGTGTGTTGGTCTGATGTAGGTATTGGCGGCACATCTCATTCTACGCCCGGCAAAGCTCGTCGATCGCGAGTGACTGACTATGGGCTCATGAAGCCCAGGAGGAGGACGAAGAGGGGTCTGCGAGGTCCTTGCCTCTGTCACAGACTGACACCATGTGGCTGCTCAGTATTGGTTTGAACGTGAAAGTTGTCGAAACGAGAGACCAACAATGTTTTTCGAGAATTTGAAACACTGGCACAAAATGATGTTTTGACCCCAAAATGCCGACGTTAGCAAGACTAATGATGACATCAACATAAAATATGTTGGCATAAAAAACACTAGCAAAACTTTCTTTTTTTGTCTTTTTTCTTGGAAGTCACACGAACTCCACTAGATGAAAAAAAGGAGGGAGGGGACCTCGTCACCCTCCAACACGTCTACGTAGCTACACAGATTATATGCAGCTGCGTAGCAAAGTTGTTGCACAATAGTGTTGTACAACAGTGCTACGTAGCACAACAATCATGTATATTGCTGCGCAGTACTATTACTGCTAAAACCACGACTTTTGTTGCTCCACTATTGTAGCTACTATCGTATTTGCAATGCTGGTGCAGCTACTATTGTTGCTGTTGGCACTGAAGTAACTACAATGCTGTTGTTGCTGTCGCCACGCTACTACTACTGCACACAGTTGCTGATACCATTGTTACTACTCGCTACCGATAACTCTCCTCGCTGCTATTGCCGCTGCGTACATCTACTGCTTGCACCTGTCGTTGCGAGCTGGTCGTAACCAGACTTAGTGTTGCCACTGCCGCTTAGCATGGTTGCTATAACTCACCATACCCGCAACTTCTCTTGCTACGGTGGTGGCAGTTGCGTGGTGGTACTGCTGCTACTTACGTCGGGTTGATGCCTCCGCTGCTAGCATTTGCTGCGACGGGTCCCAGGATATGGCTACGGTGGTGAATCTCACTGTTGTTGCCGGTGCTGCATCTCTATGGTGCAACTCAGGAAGAGAGTTATTGCTGCTATGTTACCAAGAGAAACTACTAGGAAGCTTCCTAGCCCTGCTATTACTGACGTAATAACACTATCCAATCAGCTGGCGCACTAACAAGTAAACAGGTACAAGAAACAACAAGGGTTAGGCTAGGACGCATGAAGTCTCATAAGTTCCAATAGCTTAGTAATGTAGAGGAATGAAAACTAATAAGCACACAGCATGAATACTTGCTGCGGCGCATTGCGGGTGACGCACACGACAGTGTAATTTTGTCCTAAAACTGGCCCAAATCCACTGTCGTGGCTCTCACTCCGCGCATAGGCATCCAAACACAAAACTGTATGAACCTAGAGATACAGAATCTCGAGCCGGACGCTATGACTATTCACATGCATAGGTCCGACATTGACAAGTGGAGAGACAATGTAAAACACGCAAATAGGACTCAAGAGCTATTCAACCAAGAAAACCGTAATGACTATTGAAAAACTAAAGAGCATCCCACCAAGCACCGGGGACGTCATGGCAGCTGTCTGGTAGCTGCTGGTGGGTAGAATCACCACCCGTTGGTGCTCCGGATCCAGCGGGGTCCGCATCAGGGATCTGCATGAGCATGGATACGGCCGAGTGGCCACAGTAAGCTGTACAAACTGACGGGGACGAATTACATCACAACACTTCCTATATGTTGGCAACATGCTGACATCATGGCCTCGTTGTGAGGCTGTGAAATCCGCAAAAGTCACTGTTGTAATCTGCGTACAATATGAAAGATTTGGGCCGGCTCGTGTCTTTCTATGCATTGAGCTGGAGCGCGGCCGAGCTTGTCATATTCTCCACATCCACAAGGTTGTATATGTCCACGAGAACACTTCACGTCTCTGATCGTGCCTGTATTCACTGTTTCAACGCCGATGACTCTGGCCGGACAAAGGCTATTGAAGACACTGGTTGTGTCAAAGATGGGGGAGACTGCTGATGTCAAAGACTATATGCGGGTCATAGGGTCCCTCATACACCTTGCAACCATTACCTGTGGTTGGATGTCCCTTGTGCTATGAACTTCCTTGCACAGTTCTTTAAGTGTCCCAGGGCACGACACATGGAGGCCGCGTTGTGTATCGTCAGGTACGCACTCACCAGTGCTCAGATTTGCCTCTGCTACTGAGTACAACCATAAGTGGTCGTTCAGGATTACATTGACAATGATTGGGCCCATGATATAGATGGTCTCAATTGTATTGGCTACATCTTCCTAGTTGGTGGGGAAGGTGCGCCATGAAAACCAAAGCATAAAAGCTGTTGGTGAGCATGATGGCATGCATCACACTGGCACTAAGCATACAAATGTGAAGTATCACTTTGTGCATGAGTGTGAGCTTGCAAGGGATGTTTAGATTGTCATGGTCGACACGTGACAACAAAGAGCCGACATTCTTACGAAGGCACTCAGTAGTAACGTCTTAGAAGCAGCTGTTCATGCTGTCGGTTCGCTTTGTGCTCCTGACGCTCCAGGATGATGGGTCGTACTTGTGCATGTATTTGGTTCTGTGACGTTTGTCGTATGCTTGTCAATGGTTGTGTATGTGCGTCGGTTGTGGGTGATGAGGGAGTGTTGGTTGGGTCATAAACATGTAGTGACCTGAGCTGGAAACTATTCTAAAGTGCAGGTTGGGGCAGTTGCGTTGTTAATGCAGCGTTCGGGCTTCCACGCTCGTTGCTTAGTCTACTGCCCCCTCAGTCTGCCGCTCTAGAGTCTAAGTCTGAGTGCTCTGGGTTTGTTACTCAAAGATGCGCGCACTAGTGTTGGCACCAGAAAGTAGCTGAAAACTAAGAATGAGCAACAATGGGAGACCCCTCCAAATTCTAGTTCCTCCCCTGCTCTATAGAGCTTGTTACTTAGTTTCTAAGCCAATCACAAAATAGACCATTTTCTGGCAGGCAGGGTTCTCTCGGTGAGCCCTGCCAGACGGCCGACACCCCAAACCCGAGCATCATCCGTTTTGCCTAAAAACTGGATCATACCATAATACGCATGCTGCTAACGCATTCGTGCGGTCAGAATCAGCTAGAAAATAGTAGTGAGGAGCTATGGCTACCTAAACCCAGGTAGCGTCTATTCTAATCCCTGGTACCAACAGTGCCAGAAAATCATGGAACTTGGACCCTAGGCATGACACAGCGCTGCGAACACAATAGTGTAGTCAAACACGGTGCTGGACATGTGCAGGCAGCATATGGAACAATAGTGCCTGCTCGCGGCATGATTGTCGAGGAGGTCTGCCTATGGAGTTGAGCACGAAGGAGGGAGGAGGCTCCAACAGACTGCGTGAAGGCCTCAGCGTGCATCGGCTTTACCGGACAACACTCCACCAGCGTTGCATCTCACCGTCAATCATCTGCACGCCGATGTACAGAAGCCGGGAGGACACAACAGAGTACAAGTGAGAGATGTGAGACAAAAACCAACACTCCCCCATGACTCACTGGCGCAATGCACATGGACGGCAAAGAGCACAGAGACCAAGCGGACAGGGAGAGAGAGAACCTCACAGACGCATTACGACTGTACTCACAGCCTTCTTCAACGAGTCACGGTTCAGTGCCTTGGTAAAAAATCAGCCAACTGTTGTGCTGTCTCAACCCACTCAATGCTGATGCTGCCGTCATGCAACAACGAACACACATAGTGATACTCGACATTGATGTACTTTGTACGAGTGTGATGCACGCTGTCATTGTCAGCAATTACCATGGCACTTTCATTGTCACAATGCAATGTGATGGAGGGGACTGACTGACGCAACTCGGACAATAGGTGGTGAAGCCACACGCTCTCACAAGCGCCAGAACCAAGGGCCACATACTCAGCCTTAGTAATGCTGTACGCAATGCAGCCTTGCTTGCCATTGCGCCAAGATACAGCCTTTCCGCCAACAAGAAAAAGACTACGGTGGAGCCGTCGTGAGCAGCGTAGGTGTAGAAGGAGCAGCGATGGTCACAGCAGTGGTGGCAAGGTGACGGTCGCGCTGATGACGCATGGTGGCGGTGACACAAGCCTCGTTATTCGGGAGCGGACACGTCTACCACCCATGTCCTGGCTGGCCACCATTGTGGCAGACGAGGCTAGCACCGCCGGATCAGCTAGAATGCTGATGAGGGCCCTTGCCCTTCTTGTCCCCGTGTTTCTTCTTAACAGACGGGGTGGCGCCGGAAGACGCTGTTGCTATTGGGATGGCAACGGCCACAGAGGCGATGACAGGAGAGGCGAGGGACTCTGTGCGATGGATGTGTGACTCTTGACGAGCCTCTTCGATGCGGAGGAAGAGCGCGTATGTCCGGGGCATGAGGATACCCTGGACAACCATCGCGCTGAGGACGTCCTTGGAGTAATGAACGAAGACGTCGGAGAAGGGGTCGGTGGCACCGCGCTTGATAGTGAGAAGCGTGGAGAGAGGGGGTGGTGCGGCGTCTTTGAGGCCGTGCAGGATGTCCTCTATACGCTGTCAATAGGAGGTGGCCGTCTCGGTCTCCCCCATGCAGAGGGAGTTGAACTCCCGGATCAGGCAGCTGGTCTCAGCATCACTAGATTGGCGATGAGGGCGTGTGAGTACGTGCCACGCTGCTGCCGGGTCAAGGAGAGCGCTAGTGGTGAGGTCGCCGAGGAAGGGCACAAGGGCGAGACGTGCAACTGGAGGGGCCACGGGGATGAGGACACACACGGTGCGACCAACGTCATACACCTGGTCGGCCTGGATGGATTCAAAGGGTAGGATGTAGTAGGACCACAATCTCTCGCCCTGTGTCTAGATCCCGAAGTTGAGGTCCCAGCTTTGGAACTGGTCGCCAGCTTGAAGCGGCAGCGGCGGGGTTTCAAGTCCTTTGGCCTGCGGCCGGCACCCAGTGTGGGACCTAGGACTGACGTCACCGTCTGCTGTTGGCGCTGGGTATGTTGCTGCACCAAGTACTACGTGGCGTAGGAGACCGTAGGGCTCGCATACCCGGGTGGAATAAAAGGTGCTTGTTGAAGTTGCTGCTGCTACTATGGCGGCTGCTGCTACTGATGCTGTGGCGGCTGGTGATGTTGCTACTGTGACTGTTGCTACAACAACGGGGTCGGCCGCTACAGTGCTCCTAGCTACTGTGGCAGTATTTCGAGCTGTTGGCGTAAAGCGGCGAGTGGATCTCTCGTACCAGCATGACCTATGACAGAGCCTGCAAGGTGTTGGTTCTATTTTTGTTGCTGCTGTTGTTGTAGCTGCTGCTACTTTTGCTGCTTCTATTACTTCTTTTGCTACTGCTACTACTATTGCTGCTACTGTTGTTGTTGCCGCTGCTACTATTGCTACTGTTGCTGTTGCTGTCGCGGTTGCTGTTGATGTTGCTACTGCTATTACTGCTACCGCTCCTGGTGTTTTTGTAGCGGCGGCAACTGCTACTACTACAACTGCTCTAGTTGTTACAGGAAGGAGGGTCCTCCAACAAAGGAGGATCCCTCTTTGTTCACTGCCATGGTGTTTCGTTCCCCTCCTTTCCCCCCTTTTTTGTGTGCTACTGATGTCAGCAATCACGTCAGTAGTGACGTCAGCCTAGGATGGCTAGCGTCAGCAGCTGTTGCTACGTTATCTACAAGGTTGCTGTTGTAGATGTTTTTTTGATGTTGTTGACGTTAGCAGTGACGTAAGTAGTGATGTCAGTTGAGGATGGCTGATGTTATCAGTGGTAGTTGCCGGAACCGCTCCTCTTTCAGTTGTAGGGGAGCTGCTGCTATTGTAGCTCCTGCTTCTACTATTGGTCTTCTGCTACAGTTGTTGTTGCTACAACAACTGCTGCTGCTACTGCTGCTGCTCCAAATTTTGTTGGAGCAGTATCTGCTCCTACTACTGTAGTTGATGCTGTTGTTGTTACTACTTCTACTATTACAGCTGCTACTGTTGCTATTGCTGCTACTGCTGCTACTACTGGTCTACTAGTACAGATACTGCTGCTGCTGTTGCTACTGCTACGACTGTTGTTGCAGCGGTAGTTGCTGCTACTATTGTAGTTGCTGCTGTTGCTGTTGCTGCAGCTACTCTTATAGCAACCGATGCTGGCGCTGAGTTGTTGCATGCTGCCGCGGCTGCTATGACTACTGTAGCGGCTGTGGTGGTGGCTACAACCGCTACAGGGCCACATGCAAGGTGGGAGATTTTTTGTGTGTTTTCCTCCCTTTTTTGAATTCGTTCGTCACAGCAAGCTTTTTGCTTGCTGTGAGTAGCGAGCTCGCTGCTCACTGCTCGCTGATCGTTGCGAGCTGCGAGCAACGAGCTTGCTGCTCGCAGCTCGTTGCTCGTTGCGAGCAGTGGGCTGCGAGTAGCTATAGTGGCTGTTGCTGCTGGCTGCTGCTCGCTACTACTACTGCAGCCGACTGTTGCTGCTTCTTACTGCTATTGCTATTGCAGCTGGCTGCTACTAGTGTTATAGGCGGCTGATACTGCTGCTAGCTGCTGCTGCGCACTGTTGCTACTGCGAGCTCCTATTGCTGGCTGCTGCAACTGCTTGCTGCCGTGGGCTGCTGCTGCCACGAGCTGCTGCTGCCGGTTGCTATCGCTGTGCATAGCTACTGCTGGCTGCTGCTGCCATTGCTCGTTGCTGTTACAAGCTGCTGCTATTGCAGGTTGCTCTTGGTACTTGCTACTGCTGCCAGTCACTACACTTGGTTGACGTCGCCACGTGCGTCGTGGCCACCAGATACCTGACGAGGCTTGCCGCTCACCTCTTTGCGTCACGCGTGGGGATCAGTGATGCTGAAAAAAATCCTTTAGCATTTTCCTTGGCCCAGTGGCCATGGAAAAAAATGTGATGCCGCCACTAAGCGGGACAATGCTGCCGGGAAAAATTCGGGAGCATTTTCCCTGCACTGGCGTGTATAGGGGTCCGTCGGTGTAGTCAGGAACCTGTGTGCCAGTTGTCTATTGCTGTTACTGAGTTGTGACTCTGATACTAAGCTGGAAACTATTCTAAAGCACAGGCTGGGGCAGTTGCGTTGTTGAGGCAGCATGCGGGCTTCCACCCTCGTTGCTTAGTCTACTGTCCCTCTAGTCTGCCGCTCTAGAGTCTAAGTCTGAGTGCTTTGGGTTTATTACTTAGAGATGCGCGCCCCAGTGTTAGCGCCAATTTTCTGGCAGGCAGGGTTTTCTCGGTGAGCCCTGCTTGACGACCGACAGCCCAAAGCCGGGCGTCATCCATTTTGCCTGAAAACTGGACCATACCATAAGACACATGCTGCGAACGCAGTCGTGCGGTCAAAATCAGATAGAAAAATAGTAGCGAGGAGTTATGGTTGCCTAAATTCAGGCAGTGTTTATGCTAATCCCCGATACCAACAGTGCCAGAAAATCATGAAACTTGGACCCTAGGCATGACACAGCGCTGCGAACGGAACAGTACAGTCAGACACGGCGCTGGACGTGTGTAGGCAGCATATGCAGTGATAGTGCCTGTCGGCGGCAAGACTGCCGAGGAGGTCTGCCGATGGAGCTGAGCACGAAGGAGGGAGGAGGCTCCAACAGACTACGTGAAAGCCTTGGCGTGCGTCGGCTCCACCGGACGACACTCCACCAGCGTTGCATATTGCTGTCAGTCATCTGCACGCTGAAGTACACAAGCCGAGAGGACAAAACAGAGTACAACCAACACTCCCCCATGACTCACAGGCGCAGTGCACATGGACGGGTAAAGAGCACAGAGACCAAGCGGATAGGGAGAGACAGAACCTCATGGACGCTCACCGACCACACTCACAACCTTCTTGAACGAGTTATACTTCTGTGTCTTGGTCAGAAAATCAGCCAACTCCCGTACTGTCTCAACCCACACAATGTTGATGCTACCGTCATGCAACAACGAATGCACATAGTGATACTCGACGTTGACGTACTTTGTACGAGTGTGATGCACGCCTTCATTGTCAGCAATGGCCATGGCACTTTCATTGTCAGAATGCAATGTGATGGACAGGACTGACCGACGCAACTCGGACAATAGGCGGCGTAGCTACACGCTCTCACAAGTGCCAGAACCAAGGGCCACATACTTAGCCTCAGCAGTGCTGCATGCAATGCAGTCTTGCTTGCTGTTGTGCCAGGATATAGTTGTTCTGCCTACAAGGAAGTTACTATGGTGGAGCCGTCGCGAGTGGCACAATTGGAGTAGGAGCAGCGACGGTCACAGCAGTGGTGGCAATGCGATGCTCGCGCTGGCGACGCATGGTGGCGATGACGCGAGCCTCGTCAGTCGGGAGCGGACATGTGTACCACCCATGTCCTGACTGGCCACAGTTGTGGCAAACGAGGCTGGTACCGCCGGATCCGCTAGAATGCAGTTGAGGACCCTTGCCCTTCTTTCCCGTGCGCTTCTTCTTAATAGACGGGGTGGCGCCGGAAGACGCTGTTGCTGCTTGGGCGGCAACGACCACAGAGGCGAGGACAAGAGAGGCGAGGGACTCTATGCGATGGATGTGTGACTTCTGACAAGCCTCTTCAATGCGGAGGAAGAGCACGTATGCCAAGGGTATGAGGATATCCTGGACAGCCATCGCGCTGAGGACGTCCTGGGATTAATGAACGAAGACGTCGGAGAAGGGGTCGGTGGCGCCGCGCTTGACAGTCAAAAGCGCGGAGAGAGGGGTTGGTGCGATGTCTCTGAGGCGGCGCATGATGTCCTTTGCACGATGCCAGCAGGAGGTGACCCTCTCGGTCTCCTCCATGCGGAGGGAGTTGAACTCCTGGATCAGGCGACTGGTCTTGGCGTCACTGGATAGGCGATGAGGGCGCGTGAGTTCATGCCACGCCGTTGCTGGGTCAGGGAGAGCGCTAGTGGTGAGGTCATAGAGGAAGGGCACAAGGGCTAGACGTACAGCTGGAGGGGCCACAAGGACGAGGGCACGTACGGCGAGACCAACGTCATACACCTATTCGGCCTGGGTGGAGTCGAAGGGTAGGACGTAGTAGGGCCACAAGCTCTCGCCCTGTGTCCAAATCCGAAAGCTCAGCTCCTAGCATCGAAACTGGTCGCCAGCCTGAAGTGACGGGGGCGGGGTTTCGATGTCCTTTGGCCTGTGGCCGGCACCCTGAGTGGGGCCTAGGACCGACGCCACCGTGTACTTGCTAGGTGTTCTGCTATGCTAGGTACTACGTGGCTTCGGAGACCGCATGGCTCGCGTATCCGGGTGGAACAAAAGGTGCTTGTTGACGTTGTTGCCGCTGCTGCATTGCCTGCTGTTGCTGATGTTGCGGCGGCTACTGCTACTGATGCTGCGGCGGGTACTGATGCTGTTATTGCGATAGCTGCTATAGCAACGGTGTCGACAGTTGTAGTACCGCTAGTTGCTGTGTCAGCGTTGCGAGCTGCTGGCGAAAAGCGGCGAGTGGATGTGTCATGCTAGCATGACCTATGACAGAGCCTGCGGGGTGTTGGTTCTGGTGCTACTATTGCTGTTGTTGTTATGGCCGCTGCTACTGCTGTTGCTTCTACTACTATTGTTTCTACTGTTGTTGCTGATGCTGCTGTTGTTGCTAGGGCTGCTACTGTTGATGATGTTGCTGCTCCTGACGCGGCTACTGCTACTGTTGTTGTTGTTGCTGCTACTGCTCCTGGTGTTATTGTAGCAGAAGCAGCAGAGCTACTACTGTTGTTGCAACTGCTATAGTTGTTGCAAGAAGGGGGGTCCTCCTTCAGAGGAGGAACCCTCGTCGTTCTCTGCCATGGTGTTTTGTTCCCCTCCTTGTTCCCCTAGGGCTGATATCAGCAGTCACGTCAGTAATGTCGTCAGCCTAGGATGGCTGTCGTTAGCAGCTGCTGTTGCATTATCTATAGGATTACAATTATAGATTTTTTTGTTGTTACTGACGTTAGCAGTGACCTGAGTAGTGACATCAGCTGAGGATGGCTGACGTCATCAGTGGTAGTTGCTAGAGCCGCTCCTCTGTCACCTGCAGGGGAGCTGTTGCTGCTGCTGTAGCTGTTGCTTCTGCCACCGGTGCTGCTGTTGTTGGCCTGCTACTACAGCTGTTATTGCTGCAATTGCTGCTACTGCTACTACTGCTGCTGTGGCTTTTGTTGGAGTAGTAGCTGCTGCTACTGCTGTAATTGTTGCTGCTACTACTGCTGCTGTTAGTCTACTCCGGTAGCTACTACTACTACTGTTGCTACTGTTACAGCTGTTGTTGCAGTAGTAGCTAGTGCTACTATTGTACTTGCTGCTACTGCTATTGCTGTGGCGGCTGTTATAGCAACAGGTGCTCTTGCTGTTGCTACTGCTAAGCTGTTGCGTGCTGCTGCGCCTGCTATGATTACAGCAGCGGTTGTGGTGGTGACTACAGCTACTGTAGGGCCACCTACGAGGTGGGAGATTCTTTGTGTGATTTCCTCCCTTTTTTTTTCTTCGTTCGTCACAGCGATCTTTTTGCTCGCTATGTGCAGCGAGCTGCGAGCAGCAAGCTCGCTGCTCACTGCTCGCTGGTCGTTGCGAGTTGCGAGCAATGAGCTTGCTGCTCGGAGCTCGCTGCTTATTGTGAGCAGCGGGCTGCGAGCAGTTGCAGTGGCTGCTGTTGCTTGCTGCTGCTGGTTGCTGTTGGCTGCTGCTCACTACTACTGCTGTAGCCGGCTGCTGCTACTTCTTGTTGTTGTTGCTATAACAGCTGGCTGCTACTATTGCTCGCTGCTACTATTGCTGAAGCCGACATCTATTGTTGCTGTGTACTGTTGTTGCTGCGAGCTACTATTCCTGGCTACTAGTACTGCTTGCTACCGTGGACTGCTACTGCTACGAGCTACCACGAGCTTTTGCTGCTGCCGGCTGCTATCGATGCGCATAGCTACTCTGGGTTTGTTACTCAGAGATGAGAGCACAAGTGTTAGTGCCAGAAAGTCGCTGAAAACTGGAAGTGACTGATTAAGAAACAAGAATGAGCAACAATGGGAGACCCCTCCAAATTCTAGCTCCCCCCAGCTCTGTAGAGCTTGTTACTTCGTTTCTAAGCCAATCAAAAAATAGACCTATTTTCTGGCAGAGAGGGTTTTCTTGGTGAGCCTTGCCAGACGGCCGACAGCCAAAACCCAAGCGTCATCCGTTTTGCCAGAAAACTGGAGCATACCATAATGCACACGCTGCAAACACAGTCGTGCAGTCAGAATCAGCTAGAAAAATAACAAGGAGGAGTTATGGCTGCCTAAACCCAGGCAGCGTTTATGCTAATCCCTGGTACCAACAGTGCCATAAAATCATGAAACTTGGATCCTAGGCATGACACATCACTGCGAACACAACAATGTAGTCAGACATGGTGGTGGACGTGTGTAGGCAGCATATGCAGTGGTAGCGCCTGCCGGCGGCACGATTGTCCAGGAGGTCTACCGATGGAGCTGAGCACGAAGGAGGGAGGAGGCTCCACCAGACTGCGTGTAGGTCTTAACGTGCATCGGCTCCACCGGACGACACTCCATCAGCGTCGCATCTCACCGTCAGTCATCTACACGCCGACGTACACAAGTCGAAAGGATACAAAAGAGTACAAGTGAGAGATGTGAGACAAAGACCAACAACCTGTGACCTCGTTACACACTCAACGCACTTATGCAGGTGAGTGAGAATGGAGAGTCCCTGCTACCGGTAATTTCGTGAAGGGAGAGATGCATCAATTTCGCAGAGGAGCACATGGATGTGTGTTGGTTTTTGCGCATCTGTCATTGTGCTCTGTTGTGTCCTCCCGGTTTGTGTACATCGGCGTGCAGATGACTGACGGCGAGAATCGACGTTGTTGGAGTGTCGTCTGGTGGAGCCGACGCACGCTCAGGCCTACTCGCAGTTCGCTGAAGCTTCCTCCCTCCGACGACGTGCTCAGACCCATTGGCAGGCCTCCTCGGCGGTCGGGTCACCGGCGGTCACTTCCACTGTAGATGCTGTCTGCATGTACCCAACGCTAGTTTTGACTGTGCCATTGCGTCTGCAGCATCGTCCACTGCCTAGGGCCCATGTCTCTTGCTGCGTGTCACTGTTTGACATCATGGATCGTCGTAGGCACTGCCTGGGTTTGGGCAGTCATAACTATTTGCTGCTATTTTTCCAGCTGATTCTGACCACACGACTGCGTTTGCAGTGTCGGTATTATGGTATGCTCCAGTGTTCAGGCAAAACGGACGACACCCGGGCTTTGGGCTGTCGGGCGTCTGGCAGGGCTCACCGAGAAAACCCTGCCTGCCAGAAAATATATCCAGGACTATTTTCTGATTGGCTGGTTAGCTGAGTAACAAGTTCTACACTAGTGGAGGGGAGCTAGAACTTGGCGGGGTCTCCCATTGTTGTCTATTCTTCACTCCTAATTAGTTACTTCCAATTTGCAACTGCTTTCTGATGCTAACACTGGCGCGCGTTTTTGAGTAACAAATCCGGAGCACTCAGACTTTGACTCTAGAGCAGCAGACTGAGGGGGAAGCTGACTAAGTAAGTTGCATGGAAGCGTGCATGCTGCATCAACAACGCCACTGTCCCAACCTGCGCTCTAGTATAGTTTCCATTTTGATATCAAAGCCAGAGTGTAGCAACAACAGAAGACGACTGACGTACAGGTGCCTGATTACGCCGGGGGACCCCCCATACACGCCAGTGCAAGGGAAATGCTGCCGGATTTTTTTCGACAGCATTGACCTACTTGGTGGCGGTGTCAGAATTTTCCCACGGCCACTGGGCTAAGGGAAATGCTGCCGGATTTTTTTCCGGCAGCACTAACCTCCATGCTAGGCGCGAGGATGTGAGCGGCATGCTTCGTCAGGCGCTTGCTGGTGACGACGCACGTGACGACATCATCCAGGTTGAGTGGCTGGGAGCAGCAGCCCGCAGCAGTCGCAGGAGCTTGTAGCAGCAGCAAGCAGTGGAAGCAACAGCGGTGCGCAGCAGCAGCCAGCAGTAGCTGCAGCTCGCAGCAACAGCAGCTCGCAGCAGCAGCGGCAGCAGCCAGTATCAGCAACATAGAGCAGTAGTAGCAGCATCAGCAGTAGTGAGTAGCAGCAGCAGCGAGCAACCGCAACAACAACGAGCAGCAGTAGCAAGCAGCAACAGCAGCAGCGAGTAGCAGCAACAGTAGCAGTAGTAGTAGCAGTAGCAGCAACAGCTGTACCTATCCGCAACCCGCTGCTCGTAGCGAGCAGCGAGCTACTGACCACGAGCTTGTTACTTGTAGCGAGCAGCGAGCAGGTAGCAGCGAGTAGCGAGCTCGCTGCTTGCGGCTTGCTGCTCGTAGCGAGTAGTGAGCTCGCTGAGACGAGCGAGAAAGAGAAAAAAACGAAGAGACAAAAAACCCCCCACCCTGCCAACAGTAGCTTAGCAGCAGCAGCAGCTGCAGCAGTAGCAGCAGCTACAGCAGTAGCAGCAGCAGTAGCAACAACAACAAGAGTAGCAGCAGCAGCAGGAGTAGCAGCAGTAGCAACAGCAGCAGCTGCAGCAGCAACAACAGCAACTGCAACAGCAATAGCAGCAGCAGCAGTAGTAGTAGCAGCAACAGCAGCTGCATTGCTGCTACAATAGCAAGAGCAGTAGCAGTAGCAGCAGTAGCATCTGCAGCAGCTGCAACCGCCGCAACCGCACCAACAACCGCAGTAGTAGTAGAAGTAGTAGCCGAAGCAGCTGCTGCAACAGCAGATCAACAGCAGTAGCAACGGTAGCATCAACAACAGTAGTAGCAGTAGTGGCTGCAGCCACACAACGACTCCAGTAACGACCGTTATTGACGTCAACAGCCTTCAGCTGACGTCACTGCTGACGTCACTACTGACGTCATCAATACTTAAAAAAGGGAGAGTTGGGAAAAGAAACTCCATAGCTGTAGGAGCAGCAGCTAGCGCAAGCAACAGCTGCCGACATCAGCCATTCTAGGCTGACGACACTATTGACATAAGCAACACACAAGAGAAAAAACAAGAAAATACACAGAAAAGGGGGGAACAACACCCATGGCTAACAGCCCCACTAGGGAGGGATCCTCCGTTTGGAGGACCCCTAGGGGGGGTACCCCCCTTTCTTGTAGCAGTTGCAGCAGTAGGAGCAGCAACAGTAATAGCAGCAGCAGCAACAACAGGAGCAGCAGCAGTGGCAGCAGCAGCAGCAACAACGATAATAGCAACAGTCCACAGGCTCCGTCGCCGACGCCTCCGACCCCCTAGCCGCCATCCAGCAACAATTTGTCGCTCTGACGTAGCAGCTTGCAACAATGCAGCCGTCGGCCTCCCAGACTCACACCAGTGGTCCACCGCCATTCATCCCTCCTAGGCACACAAGCTCCACAATGTCTGCGGCTTTGCATTATCTTGCGTAGCTGCAGATTCAACGCCAGCGGCAAACTGTGACCTCAGTCCTTGGCCCCACTCTGGGCGCCGGCCGCAGGCCCAAGGACTTTGAGACGCAGCCCCCACCGCTTCAGGCCGGAGAGCAGTTCTAGAGCTGGGAGCTCAGCTTCCGCATTTGGGCATAGGGTGAGGGCTGTTGGGCATACTACACCCTTCTATACGACTCCACCCAGGCCGACCAGCTGTATGACACTGGTCGTGCCGCACGCACTCTCGTCCCCGTCGCTCCTCCGGTGTCCCGCCTAGCCCTAGAGCCCTTCCTCGACGACTTCACCTCTGGCGAGCCACAAGATCCCGCTGCCGCATGGCATGTTCTTACCCGTCCCCATCGTCTATCCAGCGAGGCTGAGACCAACAGTCTGTTGTGGGTGTTCAACTCCCTGCACATGGGGAAGACCGAGACAGTCACTGTGTACTGGCTGCGGACTGAGGACATCCATCGTCGCCTCGGCACCTCTGCTCCACCCCCTCTCGCCGTGCTCCTCACCATCAAGCGGGGTGCCACCGACGCATTCGCGGACGTCTTCGTCCACTACTCCCATGAGGTTCTCTCTACCATGGCGGCTCATGGTACCCTCATGCCCTGGGCATACGAGCTCTTCCTCAGGATTGAGGAAGCTTGTCTGGAGTCCTGCCTCCAGCGTATAGAGGCCTTCGTCTCACCTACCGTCGCCTCCGTGGCCATCACCTCCCCCGTAGCAATGACTTCCACTAGCTCCTCGTCGTTGGGAAAGAAGAAGCGTCAGAGCAAAAAGGACAAGGGTCAGCAGCAACAGAAACAGCAGCAGTCGATTGGGTCTAGTGGCACTGGCTCGGTCTGTCACAACTATGGGCAGCCAGGGCACGGTTGGTACACGTGCCCGCTACCGACGTATGAGGCTCGTGTCATCGCCACCATGCGTCGCCAGCGGGAGCACCATCCCGCCTCCACCGCCGTCACTGTCACTGCCTCTGACGCCTCGACCCCATCCAGAAACTCCCACTCCTCCGACCACGACCCCGGTCCCGCAGACGCCAGCTCCTTAGCATATCATCCGCAGCCGTCGACGCTGCCGTTCCACTCACTGGGGCCGTCTTCCTTCTATTCGGACTTCGGTGCCATCACCCCACACCTCGTCTAAAATTCTAGGCTATCCACGCATGAGCGACAGCTGGAGCAGTTCATTGCACTCTAGCTCGGCCTGCCTCGCCCTCCTCCCAGGGAAGTGCGAGTTGCGTTACCTCCTGCTCGACCCCCTCAACTTGCATGACTGAGAGTGAGCTGCGGTCGTGTCCTTTCTCCTCGTCTGTCTTGCCGTCCCCCGTTGTCTCCCCTGTCCCCCTCAGTGACGAGGTCGCATGGCTTGATGATTGGCAGTCTCGGTTCGTGCCCCCTTCCACCGCATCCGCGTCTCTTGCTTGCTGCCATGTGACTGTTAGCAATCTGGCGACTCTGGTCCAGGACCCGGCCGAGACTTGGATCATCGACTCCGGGGCCACGCATCACATGACGGCCTCTCGCGAGGCCTTCAGTATGCTTCGTCCTGTTGGCGATGTCTCCGGTGTCCGGACGGGCTCCGGCCATGTGTTACCTGTCCGCGGCGTTGGTGTCGTTTGTTTCCGTGGTACTACCGGAGATATCTTTATGACCGATGTCCTTTTCGTCCCCGGTCTTGAGCTCACCCTCCTGTCTGTTACTGCCCTTGACCGCATGAGCATGGACGTTGTGTACTCGCATGGTGTTGGCACTGTGTCGTTGCGTCCGTCCGGTCTTGTCGTTCTCCACGCCACTGCCAGTGGCAACCTGTGGCATGTGCCTCGATTGTCTTCCTCTCCTTTTGTCGCCTCCCCGTTGGCCACTGCAGGCCATGTGCTTGTTACCAGCACGTTTTCCCCGCAGCACACCTGTCTCTTGCACCAACGCCTTTGCCACGTCCACTCTGTTGCCGTCGACATCATGCTCCGCACCCAGCCGGCCAAGGGCCTTGACCCTGAGACTTTCCCTTTGTCGTGTCCCACAGAGTGCGTTGATTGCGCTCAAGGAAAAATGAATCGGTCCACATACTCTTTGTCCTCCTCCTGTGCGTCCGCCCCTCTCGACCTGGTCCATTCTGAAGTCATGGGTCCTCTTCCCACCGAGTCCGTCGGAGAGCATGGCCGCTACGTCCTCACCCTTACTAACGACTACTCTCGCTACCGCTGGGTCTTCTGCCTTCAACAGAAGAGCGATGTCGCTCGTGCCATTAAGGACTGGCTTGTCCTTGCGGAGCGCGAGTGCGGTCGACCTCTTCGCCGCTTTCGCTCCGATCGCGGTGGTGAGTACATGGGCGAGACCACGGCGTTTCTTGCCTCCCGCGCTATCCACCACAAGACGTTAGCGCCCTACACGGGCCCAGAACGACGTCTCCGAGAGGTGGATCTGACCATGGCCGATGCCCTCCGCACCATCCGGGTTGAGTCTGGTCTCTCCGATGGCTTCTACTTTGAAGCCATGGCGTACATGACATGAGTCTGGAACCAGATTCCTCACGGACCCCTTCCCCGCCAGTCCACGCCGTACCAGCACTGGTGCGGTCAGCGAGCCGACCTCCGCCCTGCTCGCGTCTGGGGTTGCGTGGCCATTGTGTGGCTGCCCGTCCCGAAGCAGGACGGCAAGCTCGTCCCCCGCGGGCGTCCTTGCACCTTTCTCGGTGTCTCTCGTCAGTCCAAGGCTTGGCGCTTCTGGGATCCCTCCCGGTACTACATCGTCGAGTCCCACGATGCCCTCTTCTTTGAGGAGCTTTTTCGGCGTGATCGCGTTTGCTCCGACTCGTCGGTGTCCCTCCTGTCGCGCGGGATAGTGGTGAGTCCGTCCTCCATCCTGCCGCTTCCGGGTGGCACATCACTTAGTCCCTCCGAGCCAGCAGCCCCAGTCGCGCCCGCTGGCTCCTTCGGGCCCGCCGCCCTAGTTGCATCCATTGGTCCCTCCGGACCGGCAGCCCCAGACGCACCCGCTGGTCCCTCCGGGCCGGTAGTCCCAGACGCTCCCGCTGGTCCCTCCGGGCTGGCAACCCCAGACGCGCCGGCTGGTCCCTCCAGGAAAGCAGTCCCAGAAGCTTTCGCTGGTCCCTTCAGGCCAGCAGCCCTAGACGCGCCTGCTGGCCCTTCCGGGCCGGCGGTCCCAGTCGTGTTCAGTGGTCCCACCGGGCCAGCCGCCCCAGTCACATCCATTGGTCCCTCCGGGCCAGTCGCCCCAGTCGTGCTCGCTGGCCCCTTTGGTTCGGCGGCCCCGGTCGCGTCCGCTGGCCCCTCTGGGCCAGCCGCCCCAGTCGCGCCCGTTGGCCACTCCGGGCCGGCGGCCCTAGTCGCGTCCACTGGCCCCTCCGGGCCAGCAACACCAGTCACGTCCACTGGGCCCTTCGGCCCAGCAGCCCCGTCCGCCTCCGCCGGCCCGTCAGACTCGGTGCCATCTCCTGTCCAACCGCGCTATACGCGTGGCCCAGGCGGCAGCCTCCGACCCAGTCCATCAGTGAGCGCGCAGACCGAAGCACCTCACCCTGTGGCATCTCGGCCCCCTGTCGCTCCACGTGTCTCTTCCACTCCTACGGTCATGAGTGGGGATCCTGACACCAAGGCTCTCGCCTTGACCACTTCGGCTATCATTACAGACCTTCACCCTGGCTCTGCACCAGGCTACACCATGCTTCATCACGAGCATCGGCATGCTGTCACGGTTGCACTCGCACGCATCCTACCTGGAGCTCGAGATGCTCACGCTCTCTCAGCCTGCTCCATAGCACGCCCGGAGGACCCAGCCACCCTACGCGAGGCTCGAGCTTCTCCTGAGGCCGCACACTGGGATGCTACCTGCGCTGACGAGCTTGCTGCTATCCGGCAGCACCACGTGTATGACCTCATCAACCTCCCTCCAAGACGGAAGGCCATTGGTGCCAAGCGGGTCTTTCGGTGCAAATGGAAGCCCGACGGGTCCTTGGACAAGTACAATGCATGCCTCACAGCCAAGGGGTTTTCTCAGGTCCTGGGGTCAATTACAACCAGATCTTTGTCCCAATTGGTCGATTCTCCACGAGCTGGGCGCTCTTCAGTCTCGTTGTCCAGTATGGGTGGGAACTGCATCAGATGGACGTGAGCAACGCCTTCCTCGATGGTTCGCTGGAGGGTGAGGAGCTCTACATGGTGCAGCCTCTAGGCTTCGACGACGGCACTAGGAGAGTCTGGCGGCTGCGGAAGACTCTCTACGGCCTGAAGCATTCGCCGCGGTGTTGGAACCAGGAGATCAGCAGCAAGTTCCTTCACGGCGGCCTTCAACGCAGTACCGCTGACCCCGCACTTTCGTCAGCCTGCGAGGCCAGACCCTCGCCGCTATCCCGGTCTTCGTCGACGATCTCCTCACTGCGTCGCCTGACATGGTTGCCATCTAGCGTGTCAAGGACCAGCTGCACACCGCCTACCAGGTGAAGGATCTTGGGTTTGCCCAAGTCTTCCTGGGCATGGAGCTTGAGCATGATCGCTCCCAGGGCATCCTGCACGTCCACCAGGCTACCTATGTGCAGACCGTGTCCACTCGCTTCGCCGAGGACCCGTCCCTCGTGCCCAGCGCATCTTCACCCATGTCACTTGATGGCAAGGTAAAGCTGAAGACTCCTGACCCAGCCGTTGTGGGGGAGCCTGTTGATGTGACCACTTATCTGCGAGTCAGTGGGTCACTGATGTTCCTGGCGACGACGATGCGTCTAGACATCGCGTTCGCCGTCAACCTCCTGGCTCAGTTTTCTGAGGAGCCGCGTCACCTCCACTTCGAGGCCGCGATCCGAATATTGCGCTATGTCGTATCGACTCCTCGACGAGGTCTAATGTTCCGCTGCCGTCTGTCGTCGCGGTGGGCTACACCGACAGTGACTGGGCCGGCAGTCCAGACCGTAAGAGTCGCACAGGCTGGATCTTTCTGATCGGCGGCACAACTGTGTCCTGGCGCAATGGCAAGCACGGATGCATTGCACGCAACACTGTTGAGGCTGAGTACGTGGCCCTTGGCTCGGGCGCATGCGAGAGTGTGTGGTTGCGTCGTCTGTTGTCCGAGTTGCGTCAGTCCGTCGCATCCATCACGTTGCATTGTGACAATGAGAGCGCCATGGCCATCGCCGACAATGACGGCGTGCATCACACACGCACAAAGCACATCAACGTTGAGTATCACTATGTGCGTTCGTTGTTGCATGAGGGCAGTGTCAACATTGTTTGGGTTGAGACAACACGACAGCTGGCTGATTTCTTGACCAAGGCACTGAAACACGACTCGTTCAAGAAGGCTGTGAGTTCGGTTGGCGTGTGTCCGTGCGTGACTCTCACTGTCCCTGCCTGCGTCTCTGCGTGCCCTGGGGGAGTTTGGTTCTTGACTGTGTCTCTACCCGCACATGTGCACTACGCCTGTGAGTCATGGGGGAGTGTTGGTTTTTGCGCATCTCTCATTGTGCTCTGTTGTGTCCTTCCGGCTTGTGTAGATCGGCGTGTAGATGACTGACGGTGAGACTCGACGCTGCTGGAGTGTCGTTCGGTGGAGCCGACACACACTGAGGCTTACTCGCAGTTCGCTGAAGCTTCCTCCCTCCGGCGACGTGCTTAGCTGCATCGGCAAGCCTCCTCGGCGGTCGGGCCGCCGGCGGTCACTGCCACCGTAGATGCTGTCTGCATGCACCCAGCGCTAGTTCTGACTATGCCATTGCGTCTGCAACATCGTCCTCTGCCTAGGGCCCATGTCTCTTGCTGCGTGTCATTGTTTGAAATCATGGACCGTCGTAGGCACTACCTGGGTTTGGGCAGTCATAACTCTTTGCTGTTATTTTTCTAGTTGATTCTGATTGCACGAATGCGTTCGTAGAATCGGTATTATGGCATGGTCCACTTTTTAGGCAAAACGGACAACGCCCGGGTTTTGGGCTGTCGGGCGTCGGGCAGGGGTCACCGAGAAAACCCTGCCTGCCAGAAAATAGGAGAAATTGACAAAATAATCCTGGTTGAGGCTCTGTTCCCATATGAGGTGTCGTGCTCCTCCACATACCGAAAATCCGAACCTACCTGGTTCCTGGCTTACCGGAGGCGCAAACCTGGCTGCGGTGGTCGAAGTTCTACGCTGACCTGAACGGCTGGACGGGTTGCTTTGACGCCCTTATGGTCCATGCCGTCAACTCTTCAGAAAAATTTGCAATATTCGTTTTGGCGTGACTGTTCTCGCTTACCTTGCAATACTCACGATGGTTTGATTTTGGGATCCGTTTTGTCCAGCACGATCGATAATAACAATCTCGCGTGAACTTAATCTGAATAAATGTGAGAAAAAATTGTTCTTCAGTATCCCCAGGCCGTTCGCAAGGTCACCGTTAGGGCGGCCCAAGACGTGAGGCTTTCACGTCAGGTCGGATCAATCTACCAACCAGGTTGACCGGCGGATGAGACGGGCGGTCATCGCTGGCCGTCACATATTCTGGAAGTCGTTTGTTCAAACAGGAGCTCGCTATGCATATTCATCCTCGACGTCGCCGAGTGTCGTCGCTTCTGGTCAGGTCGTCGCCTGGCAAAAGTTTGCCCCAGAAAATAGATTTAGGACTATTTTCTGATTGGCTGGTTAGCTCAGTAACAAGTTCTACACTAGTGGGGGGAGTTAGAACTTGGAGGGGTCTCCCATTGTTGTCTAAGAAGAACTTCCTGGAACCTTCCTAACCGCTTGCCACTTAACTAAGCGTCAGCGCTCAGTCAGTGTGTGACGACAGTCACAAGTCATGCACGAAACTGCAAGGGTCTGAGTAGGGACACGTGCAGAGTGTCAGGAAGCTCAATATGAATATAATTGCAGAGAGAGAATGACAACTGAGCAACAATCAGCCTAAATAGTTGCTGGCCGCCTAGAGTCGCTAGAGGCGGCAGTATTTTCGTACCTGCTCAAACTGGCCTAAAATCACAGTTTTGGCCGTAACTCACTGCTCAGGTGTCAGAATCACGCGCTGTCTGCACCAGAACGTGCAGAACGATGAGCTCTACGCAACGGACCCACGCATGGTGGGTTTGCATCATCCAGACACGAATAGCAAGCAAAACAAGGAAATCGGCCAAAATGGCCTGTCCACCGAGAAAACTCTAGAGCACTCTGAACTGCACTGAGAGCACCCATAAATGTACGAGTGCAGTACCGAGACGTCAGCGTGTGCTTTCCACGACAGGAAGCACACCAAAGTCGCAGGTCTCCTCATCGCACCGGTACAGGCTACCGGGTGCGTGGGTCTCGACCACCGAGAAAATTCCAGCAACGGCGGACCAGCCAGCCAGGCTGTAGAGACGCATCACCTGCGTCACACCTGTCANCTCGGGCAACCAATCATGGCGAGCACCGATCAAGCATACCACAGCACAGGGTCTCCTCGTGACAATGGTGCATCCCACCAAGTGCCCGGGTCTCGACCATGCAAGAAGTCAATCACACACCTACGTGTCAAACATCATGCAAGAGATACACAGAAACAAGGTCTCCTCGTGACCCCGGAAAATGTCTCGGGTGTCCGGGTCTCGACCACACCATACATGGATCATACATAACACACGAAGGCAATGGGTCTCCATGTCACACCGGTAGCACTCACCAGGTGTGCGGGTCTCGACCACCTCGCTGTCCTCAAAAGAGTGTCAGGCCAAAGCCCACACACCAACACTCCCCCTGGGCTGCATAGGCTGACAGCTCAAGCAAAGCTGATGGCCGCGCCTAACACAATCCCTCAGGAGGGAGTGTCGCTCCCCCATGGCCACACATCCCTGAAAAACAGTAGTAAGGGTGACAATGATGCTGGTCGGATGAGCTCGCACATAGCCTCACCCTGGAGCGCCGTCGTCACTGTCGTCGTCGTCGTCATCGCTGTCGTCGTCATCGCTGTCGTCACCTGCTGCTATGACTGGTGCAGCGCTGAGGGCCTCCTCCAGCTGCATCACCTGCTGTATGCCTGCCAGCTGCTGAGCTGCACACCGCCACGCGGACTCTGCAACATCGAGACGCGTGTACAGCTCGTCGAGCTCTGCTGTAGCTGTCGGCCGGGCGGCTGCATCTGCGGCATGTAGGCGGTCAGTCGCAGAACGAACCTGACGGTGGACCGCGATCGCGTGTGCGTCGGCATGAGCCACGGCCTCCTGCAGCCTCGCCGCCTCATCGCGTAGGTCAACCGTCGAATCATCTGTCGCCTGGCCACCAGCTGCTGGCAGGGCGTCGACACCAGACAACGTGTCGGCATCTGCAGCGTCTGCATCTGCAAGAGGTGCTACTGTAGAGGCACCGGCTGCTGCTGGCACACCTGTCACTCTGCCGTCGACTCCCGGTCGGACGTCAGCATCTGTCGGTGAATCTGCCTCTGCTGCATCGTCGTCGTCATCGGGAGCCCGTACAGTCTCTCGAGGCTCCTCCCAACCCCTGGTACGCAACCAATCGTCCACCTGCCGCTGAGCGTCCGCCCGTCTCCGACGTGCATCCTGTAAATCCCTCTCAGCTGCCTCAAGACGCGTGTGCACATCCTCCACGCACTCCTCGGCAGCCTGGCGTGCTGGAACATCTGTAGTGTAACAACGGCTACTAGCCTCCCGGAGCTCGGCCATGAGACCCTGCACGTGCGCCTCTGCACGAGCCACATCTACCTCTTGCTCGTCGACCGCCGAGCGCAGGCGCTCGGGTACGGGAACTCTAGCTCGGACGTGTGTAGGTGTGTCGTCGGCTGGAACCGCCATGGTGTGAGGGATGCGGGTCAGGGCAGCTATGAGCCGGAGGTCTGTAGCTCGCTCTGCATCCTCCACGGCAGATGCGCCTCTAGGGGTGACTGCTGTAGGCTCAGCTGATGCCGCGGACACAACCGCCACTCGGCTGTCAACAGTGTGGACCACGGTAACAACTGCTCCTGCACGGGCGGTCGCTACTGAAGCATCCACTGATATCACCTCCTCCAACTGCCGGCGCAAGTCCGACCGTCTCCACACTGCACCGTGGAACGTCCACTCAGCAGCCTCGAGACGCGTGTACACATCCTCGACGTCTACTGCTGCTAAGCGACGACCCGCGGCATCTGCGGTGCTCCAACGTGTGCTCGCTGCACGTAGCTCAAGCGTGAGGTCCTGTAGGTGCCTGTCCGCACGTGCCACTGCATCCTCCTGGTCGCAAAGCGCAGAGTGTAAATGCTCGAGCGTAGGGGCCCGCTCGGCTGCTGGTGCATCAGCTACTGCTCGAGCTGCATCCTCCACGACGGCTGCGCCTCCAAAGACAGCTACCGTAACGGCACCGGTCATAGCGGAAGTGCTAGTAACCTCGACGTCTCCTGCCTCTCCGAGTACCCCCTCCGCATGTGTATCTGCAATGGCCGATGCTGAGACTGAGGGAACGTCTACCCCTGTGGAATCTGTACCGGCTGCTACAGGAGCGACGACCATCGTAGTGTCTGCACCAACAAGCGCGTCCACTGTCGGCGTCCCATCAGTAGCAGTGACTGCAACTGCTGCTACTGTCACGACGTCAATGGCTGCCAACACACCCACTGCCTGGACGTCTGCTCCACATGTGCCGGCTGTCAGCGCTGCTGCTACTACTGCCCCATCCACTGGTGCTACCACACCTGCCTCTGTGGTCGTGGTCTCTGCTACGTCAACTGCAGTCTCCATCTCCATCTCCATCTCCATCTCCACGTCTGCCTCCGACTCCGCGTCAGACCACTCGTCCGTCTCCGACTCCACGTCGGACCACTCCTCGGATGTCTCGTCCTCACTGAGAGCGCCCTGTCGTGAAGCACCGTCTGTCGCATCCCTCCTGCACTCTCCGGTGGTCGTCGGCGGAAACTCCATCCCCCCCTCGACCGACGCACCGGTAGAAGCTGCGAAGGGATGCCGCACCAACCCTACAACTGGGGACGAGGGAGTCATCTCCGTGGTGACGTCT